>JAJEJO010001079.1:149438-170433 GCA_020662805.1 Glaucomys volans
AAAAAAAAAAAAGATAACTCTTTAATATTTTCAGATCCTTATTTTCAGGTTGAGTCCAGAATTTTGGAAAAGATTTTTGAAGAAGAGTGATATGCTTGAGATGCTTTGGGGAAGGGGGATGACTAGTTTGGGGTTTTACCACATTCAGGCAAAGAGTTTAAAAGTTGATTTGGGAAGCAAAGTCATGTGTCCCTACAAGTTGCTATCTTCAGATCTGAAAATAAGACTGAAGGATACATCAAGAACATGTTTGGGAGGTAATGAAAATATGTAAGGATGTGAAGTGGGATGAAGGCGGCAGCATTGTGAAGTCAGAAACCCACCTGTATCTTCCAGCACAGGTGGGTTCCATCACTGCTAGGGTTGCTGTGCTTGACCTTTTGCAGCCATCCCAGAGGTTTCATATAATTTTACATGATTATAAGGTGAATTACAGACTTCATACCACAGTATCTGAAAGACAAGCCTTTGAATTCTCCACCCCACTTTTCAGAGATAAAAGTAGGCTTTGTCATATTTTGCTAAAAATTTTAGCTCTCCTAGACTGTAGGTGTTGTTTGATGGGTGCCAGCAATATAATTCACTTGATAGTTTGGGCAATACTCTGAAGGGAACCAAATGCCTAAAATCAGGAAATAATAGTAGATATTTAATGGTTGAAGTGCACTGCTCTCCCCACTCACAGAAATAGAAACTAATCAAAATAAAAGCCAACGTAATTCCTTGGGAATGGCAAGTGTTTTTCCATGTTTGTATTTGTGTGTGTGTGTGTGTGTGTGTGTGCATGCGCGCGCGTGTTTAATGGTAGTCTTTGGAAGGATATTCCAAAGTTGATAGTTGTGTATTTGCATATTTTTCTGAGGTACTTTTGAATCATTAGATCAGCTAAATACAAGTTCCATGTATTTTTGTAGGTGGGAGTATTCTGTGATCCAGATGTCCAGAACGCTGGTTCTCATGAGGCTTCTGTAACCAGAATATGTGATTATCAGGGGCACCTTGTTCTACCATCCTGACAGTTTACTTTTGAAGTCTAGTTGATCTTTTGTGATTTCTATTAATAAAAGAACTTAAACTTCAGGGAGTGGGGCAAGCAAATAGATTTGATAACAGAAAAGAGTATGTGGTATTTTAGCATATGAAATACCCTGAAATAAATGTTTACTTGTCTAAACTAGTGTGCCATCAAAAAGTAAAATCCAAGGAAGGGACCAGGAGAGATGCTGGAAAGGTTAAAAAAATGAATTGGCTTAAAAGTTATTAGTCCTGTAGTTATTGCTATCTGTATTCCTTGGGTAAATTTAATTACCAAAGAGAGACAGAGACTGAACTTATACATAAAGTATTTTCTCCCCAAGCCACCCCCCATCAAAATTTTAATGCACAATACCATGTTTTATTAGCATATTACTTCTTTGAGAGTTCATACAAATTTAAATACAGTCGTGCACTGTGTAAGGATGTTTCAGTTAATGACAGAAGGCATATATGACAGTGTTCCTGTAAGATTATATTGCTCGTGATGTCATTCATCACTGTCTTAGTTTGTATAACTATACTACATGATGTTCGCATTCTAATAATGACTAATGGCCTTATGACACCCTTCTCATACTGTACCCTTATTATTAAGTGATGCATGACTGTAGTGAAAATCTTAAGGTTGCAGAAAGAAAATAAAACCAAAGATATTAAGAGATATTAAGAGGTGATGCAAATGACCAAAAAATGGGGGGAAAAAACGTCCATTTTCATGAGCAACTGAGGCAGGGTGCCTATAACTCCTTCTGACATCAGGTAAAAAGAAAAATGGGGCTATGAGTCATGCTTTTCTTTCTTCTTATAAAGGTTTGTTTCCCTTTAGGTTGTATCAAAGAACGTACTGTGTTGCTAGATTCATTGTTCACAAGAAGTTTCCAAAAGTGTTTTTGACAAATTGTGACATGGTCGAAGAGGTGTGTATCATCGTAAGCAGCCAGCTCTAGAGTGGCTGTTCTTATTCATTTATTCATCACCTGTGAACAGATGATGCATGTACAGGTGTGCACACGAAAATTTAAAACCCACAGATACCATAAAAATCTACCTCCACATATCCCTTGTACATTTATCACAGTCTCCTGATTAATAGTTCTGTTGCTGACAAAATTTTGTCCAAAACATTATATAGTTCTCTAAGTAGTAGTTTCCCTATGGATGGTGGTGCTCAGTCATTTTGATTATATTGACATAAATGTTTATGTGTGGAATAGGGCTTTTGCATGGGTTGTTGAAGAATTATACCTTTTGGACTAACAATTCTACCAAATCAATAGGAAGAAGAGGTATCTGTAGCCAAACCTATATAACCTTGAGCTTCTAAGGGTATGTGTGATAGTTTGTCAGTAGTATTGATACTTGGGTCAACACAAGTAAGGTATATGATTGTCCAGCAATGGCCTCAACACCATTTTAAGAGATGCAACCAAAACCACAGTGCTGGAGGCCTCTCCCTCTGAGCTTGGTCTTCACTTGGTCAAAACAGCCCCCAGTTTGTCCCTACGGGACACAGGCCTGCCTTGTTAGGAAATGAGCAACATTTAGGAGCCCACAATACCTCACATAACTCCGTGTACAGTAACAGAGGGTGGAAATAGGGCCGAAAGCACGAACAACCAGGCAAGTTATAAATATAGACTACTCTCTCAATTCCACTTTAGTTAGTCATGGAGGGACAGTGTGAGTTTTATAAACTTATAAGGAATATACAAACAGTTCCAAATTTAAAATAACTCAGAGTAATTTTTAAGTGTGTGAAAAGAGTATTTTTTCCACCCTGTCCATTTAAGCATCTGTGACAGGCAGTCAGAAGTGATTCATGTCTGTGTGCTCCAGCCCATGCTCACGGCACTGGAGAAGAGCTATTCAGGAGAGTTGCCATTCTGCAGAGTTCTCAATTCTTTTTTTAATAAAGAAAAAAATAAAGGTGGTGAGAGAGACACTCACTCTGTGTTCATATGTGAAACCACCCAGCCCATGCTGGCCTTGGCTCTCTGGAGCCCCATCCATCTGGTCTGAACTCCAGTGTCAGCCTTCCTTGTCTTTGAGTCCCATCCCATCTGTCTGTTTTCCAAATTTGTACGTAGACTGAAAGGACTTTAAAAGAATTTTTTGGACAATTTTTAAGTGCACTAAAATCAATTTTTTAAAGAATCATCTGTTTTTTGAAAATACAAAAATAGTTAAAAGAAATAGATCAAATACTTACCCCCATCTTTCTTAATATTGGGCATTATTCCTTTTCTTTTCCCTCACTGCCATTAAGGAGACCTGGAGTGATGCAGCCCCAACTTCACTTGCCAGGAATTTCTGCAGAAATTGAGTTTTTTGTATATATGTATGCTTGTGTGTTTTATTCTCTATCAGTAGAGAAGGTGGCATGCTGATGCAGAGCAGAGGGAGAATCACATGGTAGATAACCATTTCTCCACAGATCGGGTGGCTCTTTTTTTTCCCTTGATAATCAAAAAATGACAATCACTTTGATAAAGTTATCAAGTTTCTCTTCCTTGAGAATAAATTGAGTGTGCAAATATATTTTGGGGTCCAAACAGGCCTCTCTCACCAAATTCAGACTGATGTGATTTTATTACTACATTTTAATAGAGACATGTGTAGAGCTTTTTCCCATGGTTTAAATCATGCAAGCCAAAATTTATGAATGAAAATCAGAAGGAATGGAGTAGTGATAGGTGCCACATGAAGGATGAATCTTGAAAGCATTATGCTAAGTGGAAGAAGCTGGTCACAAAAGACCACCTGTTAATATGATTCAATTAAATGAAATGTTCGCAATAGACAAATTGATAAGATTCATGGCTGCATAGGGCAAGGGAGAAGATAAGGGAATGCAGAGAATAGCTAATGAGTAAGGATTTTTCTTTGGGGTGTTGAAAATACTCTAACATCTATTAAGGTGGTATTTGCTCAACTGTAAATATATTAAAGGGCATCAAATTTTGCATGTTAAATGGGTGAATTATAAAGTATATGAATTATATCTCAATTAAAACCATTATTAAAAAATGCAAAGGAAGAAAAAAATCATTAATCCACACTAACCAAAGACAGCAACTTAGGCAGAAGAATTCCTGAGCCACCTTCTGCTTCTCAGTCTTTGTTGTTCACTGTAATTTCCTGCATTGCATTTTTGCAATGATAGCTTCTCTTTCTATACTCTTACTACCCAGCTCTCAAAATCTTTTTTTAATAATGATGCTATTTATACCTTTCCTCCTTCTGGTTTCTTGGTTGCCCTTTTTGCAGTGTGTTTTCCTGTTGTCTCAATACTTTGTCCAGCATTGCTTATTGGTTCCTGAGTCTTCAGCAATCCAGTGAGCATTGTCAGTGGGTGATTATTTCTTTTGCTTGTTAATGAAATGTTCACAGATGTATTCAGCAGCCAAACCTTGTGTCTTACCTTCCGTACTAGACCTTAAGAATCCATGGAACTGGACTATTTCTGAGAACTTCCAAAATATGCTTTATCAAGGGGAAGGCAGACTAGGACTAAGTTTTTTCTTTTCTTCCATAATGAAGTTTTCAGTCTTGCTGAGCTGTAGGAACAGCTAAAGAGAATGAATTTTCATCTAATCTCATTAGAAGGACTTGTTTGGGTAGAACTGGCTCTGTGGGTCATTGGTCTTCTGGGTCTTTTTAGTCTTGTTTTCTGATATCACTGTCATTTCTCTCTAGTTACATTTGCCCTGTAGAGTATGCCACAGTGATTAAGTGCCTTCCAGGAGAGGAGCTGCTGCTTTCGTGTTCCAACCTAGCAGTGACCCTTGAAGATACCTGATAAGATCCACCCTTGCAGATTTATACTGGAAAAAAATGACCTTGCAGGTTCCATATGCTGTAATTCAATAAATAAAGAAGGCTGAATGGCTACATCTTATCTCCTTAATATCTCCTGAATGCTGGACCCTGTTCCAGTTATATGTTCTGTGGTTTCTGTCCTTCAGACCAAGTGGTACACCTCAGTGGGGAGACAGGAGTGCCCAGACTTGTGATTTAATTATTTCTGATGGATGCATGCTTTGAAAGAAAAGTAGCATGAAAGGAACTCCATAGTCATTTCCTTTCAGATGGCAGAGACATGCAAAAACAACATGCCACCATGGAATATTGTTAGGGTAGAGAGATTGCCATCGATGGTCAGGAGAGCCTGGGTTTGAAGCCCAGGTTTGCAGCTTAACGACCCTGTGTCTCTGAATGAGTTATTTTATCTCACAGTGCCTCCAGTTGATCACTACAAATGAGGATAACCATACTGACCCTGATGAGATGCTTAATTTACTATCAGGTATATGAATAATACTTAGTGAAAAATTACCTTTGTGTTAATAAGCAGTCCCATATTCAGACCCTGTGATATAAATTGCATTCATGTAAGAGAAACTTAAGTTATTGGTGATGGGGGAGACCTGGAAATTTCAGGTGATTAGAAACTCAGAATAAACCCACTGAGTATGATAATGTTAGTTATTCTTCAGATCACACAGAGAGTGTCCAGGCAAATTGCCAGGGAGTCCAGGCAAGTTGTCTTGATCTCTTAGTCTCAGCATATTCCATATTGTTCAAATGACTTCTGCGCTATTGGAATAGGTTTGTGGGCATGTTAAAGAGTAGCGGTGTTCATGTATGTTACATAAGCTATGACTGAATAAGGCATTTGGAGAGAGGCCAGGATCACCATCCGGGGACACTAGAGTCGTTATTTTTGCAAATCTGAGCTGGAAAAGAAGGCTCCATCTCCCCTGTGCATCAGATACCTAAATGAGGACTGAGGATGTATCCTCTAGAAAAGTCCATTTCCCTTGGGTACCTGGAGGAGCTGAGTCAAGATTAGTGCTGTCTGTCTATGCAGTGGCACTTCCTCTAAGGTAATGAGTTTGCTTATATACTGCTTGAATGGTCACCTAGGTTTTTATACAGACGTGTTTTGAATTGGCACGATTTGAGAGACCTGTAAACTTCCTTTCATCTCTGAGAATCTGTGATTGAATAACAGGGAGAGAGTGACTGCATCAGTACATTGCTGATGCACTGGGGCATGCAGATCTCATGGCCCTAGGAGCTTCATGTACATGTCTGCTGGGTGTTGCCTACTTTAAAGCAATCCTGCAACCTAGTGTCACCTCAGAAGGAATGGAAGGTTAAGAGGAGAGTTAAAGGTGGAGTGGTGAGGTGTAAAAGTGTGTAATTTCTTGCCCCCTCTATACTCCAGTATTTTCGAGACTTCACATATTAACACAAGGATGCCTTCTCCAGGCATCTTCCCATTAAGAAGGAAGAAGACTCAAAACTGAGTCTTAAAGCCTTTCAAAGTCTGGAAGGAGGAATTCCTTTATATGTACTGGACCCCTGAGAAAATGGGAGCTTTCAACCCACTGTGTTAACAGTTGAAAACCTGTGTGTCTAGCCCTTTCCCTAACCAGCCTTGCTGTGCACACAAGGGTGCTCTAATGTACTTTTCTGTGTGCCCTTGCAGGCACCCCCAAAACTCTGGCTTTCTTATAACCTTTGATTGGGCATACTTTCCTTTTAGTTAAAACAGAGAAACTGAAGTATCTTCAGATTCTAACTTATAATGATGTCTTTTCTAGATCTGTCTTCCAGAAGAGAACGTGTTTTCTTTTTGGCATTAGCAATAGAAATGATGTTGGGCAATGTGATTTTTTTCTTTTCTTTTCTTTTCTTTTCTTTTCTGAACGTTTAAGACAGAGTTTGCCCAAGAACTTTCCTTAACTGTGCATAACTGATCCCACCTAGTGGCTATGGTTTTTTCTGCCTTGGGGTTCAACAGTTTCTTCCACTCTTCCATCTCTACTGCCTCCATCCTTCAGACATACGATGGTTTTCCCTATTCCCTCTGGTTCTCTTGGCCAAACTCCCATGAGCTCTGCCAACACCCCTATATACTTGCTAGCTCCTGCTCATTTTTCAGACTTCAGTCTGAAGTCCCTTTCCCTAGCAACCACCTTAATAGGTCCTTGGCTTGCCCTCTGGGTAATCCCACTTCTGGTCCTCAGGGTGTGAGCCCAGGAGGAGTGGGGTGCATCCCTGAACCAGCAGGACATAGCAGAGAGCCTGGCTGCTAAGAGCCAGAAGGACCCTTCTCTTTCCCTTTCCTGAGCCAGCTGCTCTCTGGAGGAGCATGCAGACAGCCCTAAGAGGGCTTCCGGCTGAACATGGGGGCACCCTGTAATGAGTTAATCCATTTAGAGCCCCCCACTCCCTCCCCTCATCTCTCTTTTCTTTCCCTCCCTTAGTGTTAGATGGAGTCAGTTGTTCTCCTTCCAAGACAAGAAAACATAGAATTTCTTTAACCATGGATCTCCTTGATGATGTACTTTGAAGGTTCCAGTTCACTTTCCTGAACTTAGTAGTAGTTGATCTTTTTGTATAATTATCAGTGCCATTAGGAAAATAGGGAACAGTGGTAGGTCACTTAGGGCAACCCGGAATAACTAAGACATCCCTAAACTACAGTGTATTTTGATTCAGAAGCTTTATCTTATTTGAACATCCACAAACGAATTCTATCCTCTAGAAGTTATTGGGATTAAAATGGTTTGCATTGTGAAAAAAAAAAAATTGTGTTGCCTAGTGGCCCTTTTGTTTTTTGTTCCTTGCAAAGTGATTGAGTCTTCCATCATTTCTTCTAGCAGCATTTTATTAATCATAAGGTTTTGAAAACGGTTTTTTGGGGGGAGGGTGTTAAGATCACTGAAGAATTTACTGGCAAAAGCAAAATCAAATTTTTTAAAGTCCTAGAAATAATTTAATAAATATGAGGACTCTGGGGAGGGAGAGAGTTAAAGGTGGATGTGTGTGACTTGTTTTCCTCTTCCCAAAAAATAAAAATAATGAATTTTTAAATGTAGTGCCTCATTTTAAATGTAGCACCTGATATTGTCTACACAGTGGTCATTGTGGGACATGGTGTTAGTTTTTCCAACCATTTAGGTAGGCTTTTGGTTTTATTGTTGGTCATTGTGAAAATTCCAAGGAATAGAAAGATCTCACGGGCAAAATAAATTTGCTTTTTCCCCTGTACATTTGTTAGTTTATAGCAGCTTCTATTTTCCTCTCATTTTTAAAATGAGATGCCTTTAGTCACATTCAGAGTGCTCTTTATTCTAGGAAGCCAGGGAAGAGGTTCCCTTCCTTTCCCCCATAGCACCATAATTGGAAATTTGGTTACTGTACTAAATTTTAAGTTTTGGCACTCATGTGGAGCAGCCATCCATCTGCTGGCGAGACACACTGCCCGGGGCTTTTCAAGAAATCCCTTAATAGTCCTGAACACTAATAATATTTATATACATTGAGATGAGACAAAATTTACAGCAGGCTTCTGGGGCTGGCTCCAGTACTCTCTAATCCCAGACTTCCTCATGTTTTCCTGCCTGCCTCCTGGAATCCTCTCAGATTGTGCTTCAGCAAGAGGAACACCAGTTTCCTGCCTGAAACTACTACTTATTTATGGAGTTTGTCACCTGTCCTCCCCAGCACACCCCATTTCTGTTTCCCTGCAAAGTATAGATGTGTGTTTATACGCAGTCTGCACCAGTTAGCATAAAGGAACCCATTGATTTGGGATTCTTTGAAAAGGAATTGTTCTTTAAAAAAAAAAAAAATCTTAACTAGTTAAACTCTTCTGAAATTCATTTGGAAGTATGTCCCATCACTTGGAACCAACCTGACTTCCCCAGCTTATGTGTTGTTTGTGGCAGTCGGTTCCCTTTAATTTATCCCTTTGGGAGATTTCAGTGGATACCCTGATCAGACATGCTATTTCCTATGGAAGAGGTAGGAGTGGTGGAAATGCAAAATATATCTAACAGGTACTTTGTCCATTATTTGTTTATTTTTCTTTCTCATCCTGGGAAAGCCAATATTTGCATTTGGTTATGATTGATTGCAAGTGAGTGTACAGGGACATCTTTCTATTCTTTTAAATGCTCTTGAGTTTTTTCTAATATGTGAATTGCTATTTGATCTTAATGTCTGTTACTCATCATTTTTATGGCATTTTCTTTGCATTGCAAGTGAGGAAAAAGGAGTTCTGCAAGTTGATATTGGTCCCAGTTAGTCTCTGATGGTGATTGTAAGATTCATAATTAATTTTCCCTTCCTACAACTACAAATCATGGTGGGTGGATGACTGAAGAGCAGCTCTGAGTGGAGTTTGTGCTTATGAGGACTGCTGGTGTACCTGGAGATCCAGACGTGAGCATTGTTTTCTGTAGCCAGTTTTATTGAATCTTGTAGATCCATTATATTGCCTGAGTTTTTAGGGTCAACATAATAGGCTGTGAAAGCACCCAGAAAACCACTCCAGATGCAAGAACTCATGGAAGATATTTTATTAAGCAGACAGGCAGAGTGTCTGCCCACAGGGTGAGAGAGAGAGAGAGAGAGGACAGAGAAAGTGAGTGAACAAGAATAAGAGAGAGAAAATGAGAGATCAAAAGTTGGCAAGGATGTGGGGAAAAGGGTACACTCATACATTGCTGGTGGGAGTGCAAGTTGGTGTAGCCACTCTGGAAAGCAGTGTGGAGATTCCTTAGAAAACTTGGAATGGATCCACCATTTGACCCTGCTATCCCACTCCTTGGCCTATACCCAAAGGACTTAAAATCAGATTGCTACAGTGATGCAGCCACATCAATGTTCATAGCTGCTCAATTCACAATAGCTAGATTGTGGAACCAACCTAGATGCCCTTCAGTAGATGAATGGATAAAGAAACTGTGGTATATATACACAATGGAATATTATTCAGCCATAAAGAAGAATAAAATTATGGCATTTGTAGGTAAATGGATGATGTTGGAGACTGTTATGCTAAGTGAGATCAGCCAATCCCAAAAATCCAAAGGCCGGATGTTCTCACTGATAAATGAATGATGATGCATAATGGGGGGGGGTGGCAAGAATGGAGGAAGGATAGATAGCATAGAGGGAAGGGAGGGGTGGGGGCGGGGTGGGGGGTAAAAATAATAACAGAATGTGTGACAGATACCATTGCCCTGTATACATGTATGAACGCACAGATGGTGTGACTCTACTTTGTGTACAACCAGTGGAAACAATAGCTGTACTCCATTTGTGTTCAATGAATCAATAAGTAAATAAAAAATTTTAAAAAAAAGTAAGAGTGAGAGAGAGAGAAGAGAGAGTGAAAGGGTGAGAGAGAGAGGGAGGGAGGGAGGAAGAGAGGGAGAGGAAGAGGGAGAGGGAGAGAGAGGGAGGGGTGGACAAAGAGAGTGTCCACTCTTAGGGCTGGGAGAGAGAAAGAGAGAGAAAATGGTGAGGGAGCTATTCTTAAATGGTTAGAATTTCGTGGGCTAGTAGCAATTGGACCAGTGAGGAAGTTTGTGGGCCAATGACTCACTAGGAAGTTCTCCGGCTGACGAGCTGGGTTGTAAGATGGGAGGGGGAGGAATACTGGCAGTAGCTAATGCCAATAGGCTGCAAATCTCTCTGCTTGCCTGATCACTCTTTTGGTTTTGCCTTCTCTGAGCACCATACCCACTGTGCTTCTGACAGATGACATTTTCTAATATAAAACTCTGGCCCCAGCCTGAAACTTTCAGGAATTGTCCATTGTTCACCAGTGGATAGGCCCTGTGCCTCCCTGAGCTGTTCCCCTTCTCCCTCTCAGCAACACGTAACTGGTCCCCAGCCCTCTTTGCCATGAGCACCTATTTCTTCCACCACAGAAACTCCATTACTTTTATTTTTATTGGTTCATTTTAAATTATACATGACAGTAGAACCCATTTTGATATAATTATACAACAGGGAATATATCTTTTTTTTTTCACAATGTGGATTCACACAATTCATATAATCTTACGTATACATACGGTAATACTGTCTGTCTCAGTCTACTATCTTTCCTTCCCCCACCCCCTCCTGTCCCATTTTCCTCTACACCATCCATACTTCCTCCATCCTTTTTTTATCTCCCCCATAATCCCCCTCCCCCCATTATGTATCAGCATCCACTGATCAGAGAAAACATTCAGCCTTTGGTTTTTTGGGCTTGGCTTATTTCACTTAGCATGATATTCTCCAACTCTACCCATTTACCAGCAAATGTCATAATTTTATTCTTCTTTTGGCTGAGTAATATTCCATTGTGTAAAGAACTTAACAAAACTTTACACCAAAAATACAAAGAACCCAATCAATAAATGGGCTAAGGAACTGGGCAGATACTTCACAGAAGATGATATACAGGTGATCAAAAATATATGAAAAGGTGCTCATCATCTCTAGTAATTAGAGAAATGCAAATTAAAACCACCCTCAGGTTTCATCTAACTCCAATTAGAATGGCTATTATCAGGAATACAAGCAATACTAAGTGTTAGTGTGGATATGGGGAAAAAGGCACACTCATACATTGCTGGTGGGACTGCAAATTGGTGCAGTCACTCTGGAAAGCAGTATGGAGATGCCTCAAAAAACTTGGAATGGAACCACCATTTGACCCAGCTATCCCACTCCTCGATTTATACCCAAAGGACTTAAAATCAGCAAAGTACAGGGATGCAGACACATCTGTGTTCATAGCTGCTCAACTCACAATAGCTAGATTGTAGAACCAACCTAGATGCCCTTCAATTGAAGAATGGATAAAGAAACTGTGGTATCCATTACTTTTATAAGCATTTACATGTGATGATATCTGTGGTGGTTTTTTTTTTTTTTTCCTGTCCTATTCATCTTTCTGCTTTCAGCTCCAGCCTCATCACCTCTGCAAATCTTAACTGACATCCAGGGTTCCCAAGAACATAAGGCACATTCACTCACTCCTATTTACCTAGTGTGCTATGCCTTCCCTGAGGACAGGAACTGCCACGGATCCATAGGTACATCTGTCTGGCACCCAGGTTCAGCTCATGCTCCATGAGTAGTTGCTAAATGGATAAATAAAGGATAGATGGACCTGTATTGTTACCAGTTTAAAAACCTGAAGTCAGGATATGCAGTATCAATGTTTCTTTAGATCTTGAGGTGACCTCCATAATGGATATATTTGAAATTAAATAGTCATTTAATGTATTTTATTTTTCTCTGTTTTTGAGTGAAAGATGAGATGGTAGAGAGTGTGTATTTGTGTTTGCTATAAATATGCTAGGCTTTAAATTAAATTCATGTTATACTCTTCAAAATCATCACCATGGTTGACAGTATATGTATACCAATATTTTAGGAGCTCCTGCAACATATTTTTTATGTGATCAGAAGTAGTTAACTCCTCGTTATTTGTTGGGTAGGTGAGTTTTTTTTTTTTTTTAAATAGCCAGAAGTCATGAACAAAATGACATACATAATTGTGGTGAACAAAATGACATATATAAACCAACAAGAATGGTTTCTATATAACTCGAAAGGGATGTCTTGATCGGGTTAGTTTAGTTGTGTATAATAGCAGTCTTTTAAACAAGATGAAAGTTTATTTTCCTTTTACCTTAAGAAGTCTAGAAATAAGCAGTTCAGTGTTAGGTACAGAGTTTCTTTTATTTCACTCCACCATTCTAAAAGTGCTACCTCATACTTCAGAATGGCTGCATGAGCTCCTTGCATTATTTTTGCATTTCAACCAGCAAGAAGGAAGATGGGCATGCCCTCTGTTTTAAGGAGTTCTTCAGAAAGTTTCAGTCAGAATATTTGTTTATGTCTCACTGGGCAGAATTAGCCACTTATAACTGCAGTGAAGGCTGGGATATGTAGTATCTAGGGGCATGGCAATATGCCCAACTAAAAATTACCAAAAAGCAAAAAGCATAAGAAGAAAAATAATGGAAAGTAACCAAATGTTCCTGCTACAAAATGATTTCAAAGGAGAGAGTTGCAAGATTATTTTAAACTTGACAGTATCATGAGAATTTGTGGTTTTCTTCAGAGGTGACACTCTTTGTTTGAATGTCCCAAGTTCTGATATTGGTTTTTAAATCCACATGTTTGCAGTGAAACAGGAACTCTTTTGATGCAATTAATAGGTTTGTAGATTAGTATAAACTTTCCAGAGGAAGATTCAACTCAGCAAGGTCCATCCTGGAAATTGAGCCTAATGAAATGTTGAGGATACTCATGATGGTAATAGAAGATAATAGGAGACTTCACAATGGGATGTAATGTTAAAGTTAAATAATTGTGAAATTCACTCTCTATAATGACAAAAACATCCTTTCTGAGTGACTTGATCCTTATATTTGTCTTTATATGTCTGTGAACATGGACAAGAGAGTATCTGGGAGGATCCACTGGAGATGATGATAAAGGGGCCATTTGTGGGCAGATGAACTTACATGTTCTTTACATTTCTGATCTGTGATCTCTGACACTTTTTTCGAGCATGTATTTTTATAAGAAGAAAAACATTTAGAACCTTCACTCAATGTTGCACACCAGAGTCAAAAAATATACATATTCAAGTAATTTTGTATTGTTTTCCTACTCAGGGAGAAAGTAGGACACATATAATACAAAACAGATTTCATATTTTGTTGATTTATACTTTATTTATGAGTAAGGCTGACAGTCCATGGAGTGTGATCATTACAGCATTGTTATGGAAATGAGTGCCAGCTCATCTCCTTAGGATGTGAACTGTAGATCTGTGGTCATTAAGCACTGCTTTCTCTTGACTTGAGAGGAGTGGGTAGGAGAGATGGACTCTAAATTACAGTGGTCCCCTGGGCTTAGGGACCTGACAGTGACCATTTGACAAGGTGACTTCAGTTACCTAATTAGTTGGGTTTTGAGTTAGTGTCATCACTTATTCAAGGTAAACACTTCATATAATACAAACACAAACTAACTTCTAAAGCTACTTTGTAAATCCAAGTGGCACCATTCTTCCTCTATTGTGGTTTAATTATTTTAAAAATAAGTATTTCTGCACATGAAGGCTTTTGAAGTGTTTTCAGAGAGAACACACAGGAGTCCCCCCATTATCTGTGGTTTCACTTTCCATGATTTCAGTTCCATGTTCTAAAAATAGTTTGTCTTGACTCTTTCAAAAGAGAGACCACATTCAAATAACTTTTATTACAGCATATTGTTATAATTGTTCTATTTTATGATTAGTTATTGTTAATTTGTTTTGCCTAATTTATAATATAAACTTTGTCATAGCTGTGTATGTATAGAGGAAAACAGTGTGTGTGCATGTGTGCGTGCGTGTGTGTGTGTGTGTGTGTGTGTGTGTAGGGTTCTGTACCATTCAAGGTTTCAGGAATCCACTGGGGGTCTTGTAGTATCCCAGTGGGTAAGGGGTATTGCCATATTTGAAATGTAAGACAGCATCATGCCTTTCAAAGTTCTGATAAACCCTGTGGTTCCTGGAGGGCTTCCCCATGTTCACCTTGGCCTCAGTCCACCTTCTCACCCCCATTTTACAGATGAGCAAAAAGCGGGGTCATTAGAAGCCAGTGGCTCCAAAACAAGGAATACATAAAAGAGACTGGACTTGAAACCTGTCAGTACTGTCTTCACTTCTAATACTGAATGAAAGGACAGTGATTCTCTTTGTGGGGGTGTCATGGAAGGTCATGTGCTTGCATCTTCCTGAGGCCATCTGGTGTGGGTGGTAGCAGCGGGTGATGCAGCAGGCTGATGCACCAGCCCTGCTGGGTCTCACCACACTCTCCTCTGTCCCCACAGTGTGCCCGAGTGTGTGCGGAAAGCGAGCGTGCACCGAAAACAATGAGTGCTGCCACCCGGAGTGTCTGGGCAGCTGCCACGCGCCCGACAATGACACGGCCTGCGTGGCCTGCCGGCACTACTTCTACGAGGGCGTGTGCGTTCCTGCCTGCCCGCCTGACACCTACAGGTTTGAGGGATGGCGCTGCGTGAAGCGCGACTTCTGTGCCAACATCCTCAGCGCCGAGAGCAGTGACTCCGAGGGCTTTGTCATCCACGACGGCGAGTGCATGCAGGAGTGCCCCTCAGGCTTCATCCGCAATGGCACCCAGAGGTCAGTGTCCATGCATGACCCAGGGGCTACCAAGGGTTCTCTCTGCCAGTTACCACATCTAGACGGGACTTTACAGACATTAACTCAGCTAGGTCCATTTGAGACGTTTGGTATAACTTACATTTTTTTATGAGAATCTGGGAGAAGTTGGTGCAACCACATGCACGTGTATTGTTTTACTTTTTCAATTTATGTTTTGTTTTAAAAGTATACTACCCAACCATTTGAAATTAAGTACCTAGGTTCCTGGCTCTGATGCCCAGAATTAATTCACCTTCTCCCTATATACTTGCCACACTGCTACCTGAGAGACAGAGGATTGTGGTTTTAGATTTTCCTCTCCAGGTTGCTACTCAGCACTAGCTGAGGGAGAGCTATGGGGGAGTGCAGGCAGAAAGAAGCATCCCCATCAGCATCCTTCAGGCCAGCGAGCAGGCCTAGTACATCTTAGTGCAAGCATAGGCCCTGTGCATGAACTAGCAGCTGCTTTAGAGTAAGCAGTACTTAAACTGTAATTTCCCAGATTCCACATCTTCTTTCTCTCACCTGCTTCTTCTGACTCCCTCAGTAGTCTTTGCAGCCCTCATTTTCCTTCCTGAACTTTGAGATTTCACTTGGGAAGCAGAATTCCTTATAACAAATGACATTCCTCCTATATGTGACCACTTGGGCTTCTGTAAACTTGTTGTTTATGTTTTTGAAAATGAGAAATTAGACTTACTTACAAAAGATAGTGATATAACTCTGGAAGCAAAAGAAGATAGAAGTTTGGTGTTACTGTTCCCTCCCCTGCAGCAGAGCAAAGAACTTTTGGGAAAGTTTTGTAATAATGGGCTAAATGACTCCTACACAGTATATACCTGGGGACCCTTGTATTTCTGGATTCTTCAAAATAAAACTAGGGAATTATTGATATTGGTCAGTGATGGAGTGCCTGCTTGACATGTGTGAGGCCCTGGGTTTGAGTCCCTGAACTGCAATCAATCAAAATTTTACAAATACCATTAGAAATGTAAATATTAGTTTCAACTATATATTTGCTGCAATCTATATCTACAAACTGTAGTAAATAGGTCTTCCTTTTATTTATTTTTTTATTCAAGCAAGTCTTTTAAAGAGGGTTCTGTTTCTAGTGTAATGTTTAGTGTTGCTGTTCCTACTGCAGGCTGCCATTCAAACCAAAGATAAAACTCCTATTCCTTCATAATAGTAGGTGTAGAACAACTTTCTGCCTGTTATAATTTCTATAACCATTGTAATACTAAAAAAAAAATTACTTCTAAATGATAAATGGACCAGGAACTCCAATAAACCAAAAGTATATATATATTTATTATATCAAAAATAAGTCTACCACATTTTACTGGCAGCCTGTATTAGCCAGCTTTCTATTGCTGCAACAATATGCCTAAGATAATCAACTTACAAGAGACAGTTTACTTTGGCTAACAGTTTTAGAGGTTTTAATCCATGGTTAGTTGGCCAGGTAGCCTTTGGCCCTATGGGAAGGAGCATGTGGTGGAGCAAAGCCATTGATCTGTGGCCAGGAATAATTGAGCAGAGGAGCAGACTGAAGTGTTGGCTCAGTGGTAGAGCCCTTGCCTAGCATGCGTGAGGCAGTGGGTTCGATTCTTAGCACGATAGATAGATAGATAGATAGATAGATAGATAGATAGATAGATAGATAGGTAGATAGGTAGACAGATAGATCCATTGGCAACTGTAAAAATATTTTTTAAAAATAAATAAGCAGGGAGAGAGTTTGGGTTCCATTGTTGTCTTCAAGGCAATCTCCCCAGTGATTGGAAGACCTCTCAGTAGTCCTCACATCTTCAAATTTCTCCCACCCCTCTACAGCCTCAAACAATAAGCCTTCAACCTTTGCAGGAGATTCTGGATGGACCTTTGCAGGAGATTCTGGATCCAAACTGTAGCACAGCCTTAGGATATAAAAGGACTTTTGTCAGTGCATATCTGGGGTCCTGGAGCAGTGCCTGGTGCCCTGTAAAGACTCAGCTACAATTCAGACACCACCTTCTTCCTTGGATGGGGTCAGGAAAGGGATAGCTGGTCCATGAACTCAGTGCAGTGTCATCTTTGACCTGCACATGTAATTTCTTATTCTATCTGGAGGCATTCAGTCATTCTGCAGCCACCAGTGCAGGGTCAGAGTAAGAACACTATATGTTTGCCATGTTGTTTTTTCTTTACCTGCAGTGTACTCTTAAAGAATTGAGCCATTATTTTCCTACCCATTTTTATAGTTCAAAACTACAGACCTACCTTTTCTGTTTTAAAACACAACACCATCAAGAAATAATAAATACTCCTTTTCAGTCTTTGAGACCTGTTCAACATTTCCTCTAAAATATTTTTCAAATACTGTTTATATTCTCTGTATCCAGATGAATTTGAGGAAACTTAATCCATAAATACATAATTAGAACACTTCCTTGCAAAAACATTCTTTAAAGCTTGGAGATATAGCTCAGTTGGTAAAGTGCTTGCCTCACAAGCACAAGGCCCTGGGTTCGATCCCCAGCACTGCCAAAAAGAAAAAAATTCTTTAAGTGCTAGATGATTTTTAACATTTTAACAAAGGGGTCTGTTTTATTTGAAAAAAAGATGGAGAGAAACTAACATACACTTACCTTAAAACCCAGCAGTGGCATCACTGGACATTTAACCCAGAAAAATGACATCTACACAAAACCATGCACACTGTTGTTCATATTACTCTTTTTTGGTAATAGCCAGAAACCGGAAACAATTCAGAAGTCCTGTGATAGGTGAATGGTGAAGGAAGCTGTGGTACATCCACACTGTAGAATATTACTCAGCAATAAAAAGAAAAAACCCATTGAAATTCACAGCAGCTTGAATGAGTCTCAGGGACATTGTGCTATGTGAAGAAAGATAATCTCAAAAGGTCACATATTGACATACTACATGCTTTCTTTATATAATATTCTCAGAAAGACAAAATTAAAGAGATGAAGAACAGATTAGTGGTTGCTGGGAGTGAGGACTGTTGGCAACTGGGGTGGAGGAAATGAATTGGTGGCCCAGGGGAGATCCTTGTGGTGTTAGGATAGCTCTGTTTCTTGATTCCAGTGGGGATTACACAAGTCTCCACAGTGGTAAGACAACACAGGACGCTATACACATATGCCAGTGTTAATTTCCTGGTCTTGATATTTCATTTTCATTATGTAAGATGTTGTAACCATTGGAGAAAATTGGGTGAAGGGTACATGGGTCCTCTCTGTACTCTTAGCAACTTTCTGTGCATCTATAATTATTTTTAAATAAAGTTTTTTTTAAAAGGGAGGGTTGGCAGTCTTATGTGCCATGTAGGTAAATTAGAAACAACAGAAGGCAAAAATTGCTGAAAGGAAGCTAGTCCCCAAGCTGGAAATGAGCATGTAAAGTATGAATTTAGAGGAAGAAGGACTGTTCCCCCTTGGATGGGTTCACTTCTTACAGGACCCTTCAGAAACCATGACCCATTTCCCAACAGGTAATAGGAAAATGATAGAGAAATTTTGTTTACCTGCAAGCTTTTAAACAAAACAAAGCAAAATCCTGCATCTTTGCTTTAGATATAAAATGTTCTGTGGAAGGGGAAAGAATTTAATAAAAACAGCTATAATTTAGCACCATTTTTCTTGAATATTTTGACCTATCTTCATATAGTTTTTAAAAGATCATTTAAGAACAACAATATAAATATAATGACTCTCCCACTCTACCATCCTGTTACACAAATCTCCCATAAGGTTGTATCATTTATCTTGTTTGGAAATTAACCCAACTTTCTGACCCTGGTTCTGTATAGAGCTATATCTCTCAAAGGTTCTTCAGCTGCTGGATTAGCATTTTGTCTGCTGTTTCCCAAATAATGGTCAATAAGCAGGAAAAATGACATTCTTACTTGTCTCTGATTCTTGGTGGTTTGTGACATGTTCAGGATAGTGTTTGCAATAGGAGCTCATTACAAAGTAATGGAATTTCCCTGCTTTTGCTGTATGTGTAGCAAAAACATTTGGATCAATTTACAAGTTTCTGCAAAACACTGTCAAGAAATAATTTCAGTTGTGCTTTAGCAAGAAAATAATGGATCTGTGCTATACCACATGCATTTTTGAATCCGTCACTGAGCTTTGCTGGACCCTTGACTGCAGGAATAAGACTCCTATTAGTGGCAAAGACACTGCAGTGCTTTTGCTGTCCCTGCCGACTCTCCCGGCTACTACTGCAGGTGTGCAAGTGAGGGCCATGACATCAGAGAGCAGTTCCATTCTCTAGAGCCCCCAGAGCTTCCTTTCTGCACGTCTGTGTCTCCCACATGGAACCAGCTGGCATACCTGTTAATAGCCTATGATACATGTGTGTTACATGTGATACATGTGATACATGTGTGATACATGCTTCCAGGATGGAGCTCACATTTTGTCTGGAAACGAGCAACATGCTTTTCCTTTGCAGGCACTTTCCCCTTTTAGTTGCAATTTGCGTGGCTTATTGTGGGTGGGCTTGAGAGTGCGATACCATGTAACCACTTGCACACTTCAAAACAGTTGCTTTTTTGCATGCTTTATTTTGCATACATTATTGCATGCTGTAATAACTAAAAAGCCTATATTTACAAGGAGATAGACTAAGTTTTTTATGTTTTTGTTTGACTCTTCAACAGCATGTACTGCATCCCTTGTGAAGGTCCTTGCCCCAAAGTCTGTGAAGAAGAAAAGAAAACAAAGACTATTGATTCTGTTACTTCTGCTCAGATGCTCCAAGGATGCACCATCTTCAAGGGCAATTTGCTCATTAATATTCGACGAGGCAGTAAGTATCCCACCCCACTGGATGAGTGGATGTCTTGGTTTTCTTATGTTGATGTTTTTCCTGAACCTGTCTCTTGAATTACAACTAAAATA
Organism: Glaucomys volans; assembly: GCA_020662805.1. Lineage (NCBI taxonomy): Eukaryota > Metazoa > Chordata > Mammalia > Rodentia > Sciuridae > Glaucomys > Glaucomys volans. Next base: position 169,419 of record JAJEJO010001079.1, read on the forward strand.
ATGGGCTTAGAAAAACAGCATGGCGCATAAACCTCCCATATGACCTCTTTCCTTTGAGTTTCCCTCAAAGATTAAAAAAAAAAGATTGAAAGTCAGTCTCTGTTTTTGCCATTTTCAGTTTGTTCCTATAAAGGGGGTCATCCCTCATCTCACTGTTAGTCAGATCTTACGCTGGAGAAACACATACCAGCACACATAAACCCCAGATGAGACTGAGGGATCAGAGAGGGACTCAGCTAGCCCAGCTATAGCCAGATCCACACATTTCTAAGTCCAAAGAGTTTTGGTTACTTGGATATGTTGAGACTGGGCAAAAGAAAGAGTTTAATATTATGTTAAAATTTCATTAAGTCCAAAAGAATGATAGATCTTCCAGTTTACTTCTGAGAGCCAAAACAATACATAACAATTCTGTTATCACATGTAAAGCTTTGGTCTCACCCCTGTAGAACCATCTTTATTTTCAGTACATGGCATTCCCAATAAGTCATTTCTAAATTGCATTTGGGCAAAGCATTTCCCAGTGACTTATCTTGCAATCTTTTTCCTTCTTATGTTTGATTTGCAAGGGCTTCCAGCAATGGTACCCTTAATTCTCTACCACCGGGATCATTTGATCAAGGTCCTGATAGTTTTGTAAGCCAGAATAAATAAAAGAAGAAGACTTCACAGTTGAAAGAAATATTTTATATAAGTCCTTTTGTAAAAAAATTTATAAAAGTTTAAAGAGAGAGAAGTGACTAATAATTTATTCTGCAGATTTACTTTTCCACAATATTGTTTTCTTACGATTTAGAGCAGAAATCAGTTTTTGTTTGGTTCTTTGGGTTTTTTTGATATCCTTTGTTTTCACAACCCACCCACTGCCCCACTATGGAGATAATCCTGTTCTGCACAATTGGAACTCCTCACGGTTCTTCTACAGTTTTGTTCTTTTTGCTCTTAGTACATTTCTTAATTTACTTTCAATCTACTCATCCCTAGAACATGCCTTTTAAGTACCTATTTTTTTTTT
>JAJEJO010001079.1:170833-240844 GCA_020662805.1 Glaucomys volans
GAGATAAAAATTGCATCTATGATTAAATTTATGGAGAAGTCCTTTCAAAAGCAATTGGTACATGATCATGCACAATGATGTAGTGTGTCCAACGTAGAAAATCACTTGCATTTAGGATGATGGGATATCTTTGTCAGAAGGGGGTTCCCAAGCTTTAACAGAAGATGTGGGATTTCTTGTCCCACACCTAAAAATTCAAATCCTATCCTTAAAACATCAACAACAAACAAACTCTTGTCTTTCCAACTTAAATTTTCCCTTAATTTCCCTTGGAAGGCCATTAAATATGAGGTTGTATTCTCCAAGAAAGTACTCTTCTTCTTGTATTTTTTAATCAAATCAAAGCAAAACAGAGCTTTTATTAAACAAACCTTCGTAAATCATAACACAGTAAAATCATATAAAATCCTATTCATTGAACCACACCTAATTCATTATAGTCATCATTATACTTTTGACATAAGTTGAACAAGTTTGTGTTTTCTATTTACTGTGAGAAAAGGTAGGCTAATCAAGATGAAAGGAAATCTCCCATTTCTATCATATTGTTTTTACATCTGTATTGACAACTATTTTTCCAACTGAATTCTACTTATGAAAGTAATACATGAGCATTATAGAAAACTTAGAGCTGCAGAAATGAGCATTAAATCACCTGCAGATAGCCATTGTTAACATTCTGGTGTATTTTCCTTCAGTCTTAGTAAGATAGAATCTTAAATGTAGATCCCCGTATCTTAGGAACTAGAAACACAGTAAAGGCAGTTCCTAATGAGACTGAGAAAATGTTGTTTATTTAGTCATGCCCTTGCACTGTGGAGGCAGTACTATCTGTTGACAGAGCATATTAAAAGACGTTCCCTAGATTTGTCAGCCTTAGCTAATTGGCAGTCTGGTATTTATGATTTTGCATTCTATTAATCAGCCTGAGAACTGCAGTACCCAGCCTCCTAGAAACTTGCTTTCCCCTGATTCAAAGCCTTATCCCAGGGGTGACTACTGAAAGTCAAAGCTCAGAAGGAAAGTTCTTGACAGGGCATGGCAGTTCACCTGGCTCCTGAGTGTCTCAGTGGGCTCCCCCAAAACAAGATGTGCTACCAAATTGCTCTCCACACTGTGTACATCACCCTGACACCTAGTGACATGGTCCCCTTCTCATGTAGATAACATTGCCTCGGAACTGGAGAACTTCATGGGTCTCATTGAGGTGGTGACAGGCTATGTGAAGATCCGCCATTCCCACGCCTTGGTCTCCTTGTCCTTCCTTAAGAACCTTCGCCAGATCTTAGGGGAGGAGCAACTGGAAGGGTGAGTGCTTCAGGTTTCGTGCGTTATTACCTTCTCCTATTACAAAATAAGTAATTGCTCATAAACCCATGTAACTAAGGTCAGAGCCCTTCCTTTTTAAATAGAAGACAGGGGAAAGCCACAGGATTGCCCCTTCTGCCTGGATTATGATCTATATCCCTGCTCAAAGTCTTGTATAGAGTTATGATTCTCCACCCTTAAGATGTTGCTGTTTTTGAAAGTAGATATTTTCATGCTTACTGGGTTGGAACCTATCCATCAGGGCTTGCATGGCTAACTGTAGCCAGGGAGACAGCAACCAGGGATGTTCTTGGAGTCTCTTCCTGCCAGGAATGATAGCAGTCAGTCTAAAATGCTTAACTCCCAGTGAAATCATTGTTTACAAGACCCTTACCTGCTTCAGGATGCTGTGCTCTACTATGTAAAAACCATTCTATCTTGTAAAATTTTGGGACATAAGAGACTTGGGAAAGTATAGACAATTCATTTTGTTATAAAGAAATTTTGAATCACAAAATTGTTTTTTAATTGTTTAGCTTATAAGATTTGCTCTGTTGATAGGATTTTTGCCTTCTGCAGCGATGCACTTCGTGATGGGGTTTTAGAATAACCATTCTCTGAGGATAAAAACTAGTGCTCATTGCATAACAGTTTCTTTCCAGCTGTTAGCCTGTGTGTACCTTTGCATATGTCCTTTTCTCTTCTAGGCTCTTGCCTGTTCTTAAGCTGATGCTTGGGAATAAAAAGGAGACATCAATTAAGGAGTGAATTCCTTCTATAGAGAATTTGGGGAAAAAATTTAAGAAACAAAAAGAGGTGGGAAGGTCATGGGAAAGGTTGTCCTTGCTGATTTATTCGCCCCAACTGGATAAAGTTACTGCATAAGGGTTTCTTTACAGCTTCCCAGTTTTTCTCAGCCTAACTCTTGGTGAGTCTCAAATTCTTAAAATTCCATCATCTGATACTGCTGAAGAGAGGACAGCTCTTCATTCCATCCTTGAAAAGTGCACTGTCCTCCCCACTGGGAACACTGATTCTTGTGAAGAACTTCTTTCTCCTTGAAGATCCATGGAGGCTGTCACTGTGCCCAGCCCCAAAGAGTCCTAGTCATTTCTGGGGTAAACTGGGGCCTTTGCTCATGTGAAGTGATAGCTGTTGTTCATTATGTTAATTTTTTTTTTTTTTAGATTTTTGAGTTGTAGATGAATACACTACATTTATTCATTTATGTCCGTATGTATGTGTGTATATGTGTATGTTTGTGGTGCTGAGAATCAAACCCAGTGCCTCACAGGAGCTAGGCAAGCGCTGTACCACTGAGCTACAACCCCAGCCCCATTATATTAAATTTTAATACAAATTTTGGCTACTTTGTTTTTTTTTTCCTCTCCAAGTAGATTTGTTTCTGGAATCCCTATAACCAGTAAGCACTTTTTTCTTGGCAGATATGTGTCAAATTTCCTGAGCAAGTAATAGGTGTAGAGGAGAAAACTGAGTAGAAACTTTAATTTTATTAGGAATTATTACATGGTGCATTTACCTCTTTGTTGAGCATTAATTAAAATTATCATACACTTCAGTGTAGCTGAAAATTAACCTGATTTTTATTTGCAAGAGTATTTACAATGTATTTCTCATTATTGAAACTTGCATAAAGCTTGAAGTATCAGTGAGTTCTCTTTGAGGAAGCATGTATTAGGAGGCTTCTCAGGTTAAGCATCAGGCCTCTTCACTGCTGTTAGCATTGTAGACAACAGGGGAGGACAGATGGACCTCATCTTTTCCCAACTTTAGGCTACTTTCTTGGAGTCTGTCTGTTTAGCTTTTGTGAATCTTGTCTCTCTTGATGTGCATTGTTTATTCTCACCTGCCTACCTTACCCTGAAAGGTGTAGCTCGTCTTCATTTGTAATGAATTCCCCAAGAGTTCTGTTTGTTTCAGGGGTGACTGATGGCAACAATTCATCTCTTCATTTCTCCTTCTTAGACTTAGGGATGGGTTAGGCTCTGGCCCTTTGCCTGCTAACTCCATTTCTTCTACAAGAAGGAAGAAATCAGAAAAAGAAGAAAGGGGCATGATAGACCAATGAATGTCAACAGTGCAAAGCATGACTTGCAGGGTACTCCAGGGTACCCTGTGCTCAGGTACTCCCTAAGCACAGAAAATAATTAATCTGACAGAGAACATCAGACAGGTTTCCTAGAAGAGGTGGCATATGAGATGGGCTTTGAAGCCTTCAGGAAACTCTCAAGACAGCCGAGGGTGAAGACAGGCCATTCCGGGAAGGGGGGCCAGGAGTAAAGGCTATGAGTGGGGGCATCCTGGGACCTGCTTGGCAAATAAATTTTGAGAGAGAGTTGGTACTAAAATTATGTAAGATGTTGTTGCACCCAGGTGGAAGTTATAATTTAGGTAGACTGTGGAAACATGTAAGGCTTTCCAGTAGAGGAGTGTTAGCAATGCTGTCTGAATTTTAATTTCAGTGTATTTTTGGTGTGAAGCAGGATACTTTTTATCCCAGTGTTTCTCAAATTTTGCTGCTCATTAGACTCATGGGGCCCAGGGGGTGAACTTTTAAGAAATCCTGATGCCCAATTGCATCCCAAGCCAATTTAATCAGAATTAAGGGAGTGAGTGATTCAGGATTCATTTTTTTTCCTGAAGATTTCTAAGTACTTTTTGCATACAGGAAAGATTGGAAACCACGTTTTATTTCTTTAAATCTCATGTATCTCCAGAGCACTTGAATTTTAAAGTATATATATTTTTTTTTTCTTGCTACACTGCTGCCTTCAAAGACTATATTTCTCATACCTCTCTTATAGTTGATGAGAAAATAAATGTTTCCATTTGGTTCAATAGAATGAAAGTTCTAGTAGCTTTTGTTTTAATGGAGAGTGAAACAATTCATCCTGCAGAGATTCTTCCAACCCAACAACCTTAGTTTTCCAAGATGTCACTAGATCCCTCTGGAAAAATCTCCTGAGTAGCCTGCAGCAGGATATCCAGACATTTTAATTCCTTAGTTCTCACTCAGGGCCTGTTTACTCTATATCAGCCATCGTGAGCTGGTTTCATAACCTAATTTTCAAGCTGGGGACAAGTGGAGGCCAAATCTCATCAGATCAGAGTAGGGTGATCAGTCACCCAAGGACTGGATCCAAATGGCTTAAGGTGATCTTTGGTTTGTCCAGAAGGACTCAGACAGCCAGGGTTTCCTAGGGGATATCATTTTATGGTATGTGATATATTTCTAGAGTAATGACATTAGATATTTTAAAAATCAAGGTTTTTTTGCAGTTTACAAAGGAAATTTATAATCCACATATTCATAATTTCTATCATTTTATGCCCTTGAATAAGACAGAAAATATTTCTGTTATCTGGAAGATTCCCTTATTTGGACAATCTTATTTTCCAGTGCTGTCAAATCAACAGAGTTAAAATTTCAAATTCTTTGTTGCTACCAAGGACTGTTATCTTGAAAAGAATAAAAGTACATGGAGGTGGTAGAACATAAAAATCAGAACTTCTAGATGCATTTAGGCTTCTCCCTTCTTGTATCCCCACTGCTTGACTTTGTAACAGTGCTTCACACTACCTTCTAGCAGCATTAAGGTTAGGCTAAACATGGCTACACTTTAGCACTTCCCTGAAACTTTTAAAAATATATATACTCAACCATGTGTCCCAGCAATTCCAGAATCTACCCAGCATCTACCCAAGAGAAATTAAAACATGCCAATGGCAAGACTTATACATAAATGTTCATGGCAGTATTATTCATAATAGTCCCACCCCCCAAAAAAGCAGCCCATTGGAAACAGTCCAGAGTTCATCATTATGATACATGTAATGACAGGAGTGAACTTCAGAAGCATTAGGCTAAGTGGAAAAAAAAAAGTCAAAATGCAGCATATCATTTGGTTCTCTTGCTATATACTTTCTAGGAAAAAAAAAAAGAAAGAAAGAAAGAAAGAAAAGGAAAGAAAAACAGACCACAGATATTGGAGACATCAGATAATGATGGCTGGGGTTGGAAGTAGAGATTGACCACCAATGGGAACCAGGGAGCTTTTTAGTGATGGAAATGTTCTGAAGCTGGGTAATGGTGAGGATTAGACCAAAGCTCATGGAATCATACACTTTTAATGCTGGGTGAAATTTTCGGTATATTTAAGTAAAGCTATATTTAAGAAAACATCTAACAAAGAGGAAATGTTTTCTGAGTATCCATGTGATGTTTGTTTCCACCTGTATGCACATTTCTACCCTTGCTGAACCCTGGTGAGTGGTGAAACATTGGATTTGGTGGAGAATGAATGTGGTATAAAGCAGCCATCTGCAGATAGGTTGGAGGGAGCATCTGTGAAAAGGCCAAGTCCTGTATCAGTTGCAGATTGCTTGGTGCTGTGATCGTTCCATGTACTGGGTTCTGATGCCCTCTAGAGACAGCCATCAGGAGGCTGCAGTTTCTCCTCAAAGAAATGAACAGAAATTGTCAGTTGTATACTTGCAGATTTTCTTTCAATATGTCAGCAAAGGCTTAAAAGGAGGAAATGCTCCTTCCTACCTTCAAAGGCTAGAGACCTCAGGCTTAGCCCTGTATGTCAAGGCGCAGGACTTGCCCATTCTTTGTGACTTCGTTCTGAGGGACTTTGACACTTCAGAGAGCAGAACAGGTGGTCCCACACCTTTTGTGAGGTGATTCAAAGCTTACAGTATCCTTTTATATTTAGCTCATCTGATTCTTCCACCTGGCCCCTGGCCAGAAGAGAGTAGGGAAGACACCTCCCATTTGCAGCTGAGAAACTCCAGCAGCCTGGGAGAAGCTGAATAAACTGCCCAGAGTTGTTACTTAGTAAGCCATGTAGATAAGCCTCAGACCTGATAAGGTTTATCCCAAACCCAAGGCTCTGAACCTTCTCCCTGGGGCTGTCTCTCAAGTACCACTCAGAGCCCCAGCATTTGTGCTTTCTTTGCTCCCCGCCCTTCTGCAATGTGCATGGGACATGCTGACAACTCCAAGGTGGTAGCCACTAATGACACAATTGAGTATGTTTTATGTGCTAGGCAGGCATATAGGTGACATACAGGTGCCCTCCAGGAGATAAACAACCATTCCAAACCCACCCCATTTGGTCTACAATTGGCTGATAGGACCCATTCAAATAGAGAAACAAACTTTTTTTATATAGTATCAAGAAGGCTGAGAGCCAAGATACCAATAACAATAAAACCTTGGGATAACAGAGCTTGATAAATAACAAATTTTTAAAAATATTCTATGTATGTTTTGAAATTACATTTACTGAATAATTTTCTTAAATAGTAATTTCCTTTAGCAAGCAATGAAATTTTCAGTGTATTCATATGTTGTGGATGTACAGACAGGGCTCTGCCTTGCAGTGTCTCCTAATTCTCACCTAATCATATAAGGAATTTGGGGGGAGCAGAGCCCAAAGCTTGGATTGGAAAAAGAAAAGCAGTATTGAAAGGCAGCTCATGAATAGCTGGATTATTATTTTGATGAGGGTTTTATTTTTGTTTAGCTTTATAATACCTGAGTTTTATTGATATTGGTATCCTGGCTCCCAGCCTTCTCAACGTTGTAAAAAAATGTTTGTGTTTACTGTAAAAAGATAATATTGCTTTTCAAAGTGATTAATCAAATACATGGAATTTCAGTGTGCCTGCCATTCATTTGTCAAATTCCTGATTTATAATTCATGCTTCCTCCCATGGGGAGAAGAATGTTTTGTTCAGAAGGTATTTTCAGTGCAGTTCTATTTCCTGCTAGTAAAATTAGTTTACTAAAAGAGGCCTCATCCTGAATTGAGATGGAAGTTTGACCTGATTAATTGCCCTTACTCCCAGCCTGTAGGTTTCTTCAGAGCAATAAAGGGATTTTATCCCTGTGGCTATCTCAGGTTCCTGGGAGCAGCCAGACCCATTGGTGTTAGCAATGACCCTGCAGTCTCCTTTGGAGCTGAAATACTCCATGAGCAAGAATGGGTTTATGACAGGACAAATCTGTTTCCATCTCTGCACCCCTTCTTCAGTTGGACAATTGTACTGATTGCTCTAACCGGCCATGAGAGAGTGGACATGGATGGGCTCTGCCCCCAAGGACAGCAGATCTAATCAGGCTGAGTCCCAGGGCTGCCCCAGGATACATGGCCTTATGTTGGCAGCCTGGATTCATTTGGACAATGTCTTAGGTTCCTTTTCCAGCACACAGGTGTGTGAAGGAGAGAACCCTACTGAAATGGAAGGACTGTTGACTTGCAAGATTTTGCCACTCATTTGGTGACCATTGATGTTCCCATAGGCCTAAGGTTGGGCCTGTGAGATGCCTGACCTGGTTTTAGAGGTGCTGTCTTTGAACTTACTTGCTGGTTCATTGAAAGTGCATGGCCAGCACTCCCACCACCCCACCATGTGTGTACAGAAGACAAAGTGCTCAGAGAGGGCTGGGGCTTCAAGCTAGAGGAGCAACTCCATCTCAGCTCAATGACTCCTCTGGACATTAGGACTCTTAAAGTCAACAGGGAGCTCAAATGTCACCTGTCTCCTCTGAGTGAGAAAAAGGTGCTACAAATAGCACTACAAGGGGCTGGGGTTGTGGCTCAGTGGTAGAGTGCTCACCTAGCATGCGTGAGGCCCTGGGTTCAGTCCACAGCATGACATAAAAATAAAGGTGTTATATTACCTACAACTAAAAAACAAACAAACAAATAGCACTAAAGGACCTGCCTCAGGTCATGCAGCTCATTAATGGCATTTCTGGTCCTGGGGTTTTGCCTCTGAACTTCCTCATGGTATGAACTCCCTTGCAAATTCTCAAGGAAATTCTAAGACTTCTTGGCAGCATCGTAATTAGAACTCATGCTTTGCCCTCAATGAGACTCAGCCTGAGGATGGACCAGGATGAGCCAAGTAGAGGTCCTGGTTTGGATATAATGCAGCCCCTCAGCAGGTGCGGAGAGGTGCCCAGTTGACACAGCCTCGGTAGAAGAGACTTCAAAGTTCTCTTTCATCCTGGCTATTCCTGGCTCTGCAGAGAGGGCCAGGGTTCTTTTCTCTGCATGTTTGTTTATTAGGTCTGTAAGTAGATCTCAGAAATAGCTCAAAGAGCTGTCCCAAGTCCTAAGCTCTGAGAGAACCCCAGGAAATCTGAGACTTGGACACAAGAAGGAAAGAGGAAGGATTCAGGGTCCCTAGGGAACTGACCCATCAACACAGAGGACTCAGACCATTAGCCATGATGTTGCTTGCTGGTTATCTGAGGGGTAAGGGTGGGGGACAAAAGAGAAAGATCTGTTACAGGGATCTTTCTTCAGACCTTCAGGCTCTCACTCCCAGAGGTGGGTTTCTCCAAACACCAGGATCCTGCTGGTTGTCCCCACATCTTCCCTTTGGTGGACAATTTGCATGCTGAGGGAGGAGCCATATCAGTCTGGTGGGCTCTGGGCCTCTAGCATTTTGCTGGAGTTCATCCACTTTTAGGTTATTGGTTCCCCAAGCATGGTCCCAGGACTGGCAGCATCAGTATCAGTCACCTGGCTCATGTTAGAGAGGCAGTTCTCTACCTTAGACCTCTACAGAGGGCCCTGCACTCTGAAAATAAACTTGGTTCGCCGGGCGTGGTGGCGCATGCCTGTAATCCAAGTGACTTGGGAGGGTGAGTCAGGAGGACCACAAGTTCAAAGCCAGCCTCAGCAAATTAGGCCCTAAGCAACTCAGTGAGACACTGTCTCTAAATAAAAATACAAAATAGGGCTGGGGATGTGGCTCAGTGGCCAAGTGTCCATGAGTTCAATCCCTGGTTCCAAAAAATAAATAAATAAACTTGGTTCACCCCAAATTTGGAGAACCTCTGTGTTGGATATAGAGTCCTGCTGCATCAGTGAGAGGCCCAGGGTCAGGAACTGCCTATCAGGGGCATTTCTCCACCCCCAAACCTCCATGCACTGAAGCTAGGGCTTCTCAGGGTGACAAATGAAAGTGGAGGAGGAAGCAACCTAGTGCTGGTCCCACCCTGCCCCCTGTCTCCCTTCTCATCTTGTGTTGCTTATTGGGCATGGGTAGGATTATTCCAAAGGATAATAGGAAATTTTGCAGCAAATATGTAAGCTGTTCTGGTTGGGTAGCAAAGCATGTCTGTTCTCCCATGGACTGATTTCAAGTGCATTGTACACACCTGGCTCTGAGAAAAAATAACCAAAGACATTTCTAGGAAATGATCTGAGGAGCTTTCTCCCATGTGAGAAACTTTATATGTTGGTAATGGAGGTCATCAAATTAATTAATGCCCTATTGATTTCAATATGTTGTTCTTGACTCATGCTGTTGTCATTGTTAATAGCAGCTATTTGCTCTTAAATAGCATCTGTAAGTAAATATCTTATTGGTAAAGGAAATGTGTTTTGGAGTGACACACATAGTAAAGAGAACCTGTGTTGGGTGGGTTCAGCATGGTGGAGGTGGAACATGGACATGAACAGGTCCAATGATGTTGATTTCTGTGCTTCCAGGAACTACTCCTTTTATGTCTTGGACAACCAAAACTTGCAGCAGCTGTGGGACTGGGACCACCGCAACCTGACCATCAAATCCGGGAAAATGTACTTCGCTTTCAATCCCAAACTGTGTGTTTCTGAAATTTACCGCATGGAGGAAGTGACTGGGACAAAAGGGCGCCAAAGCAAAGGGGACATTAACACCAGAAACAATGGAGAAAGAGCCTCCTGTGAGTGATAACATTCAAACTACAGTGGCCCCTTCAGCTCTGACAACCACAGCTCCCTCCTCATTTTACTTGAAGGACTGTCAGGCCACCTTAGCTAGCACCTTGCTTCCACAGTCAATAGTGGGCAGTTTGCTGATACATTCATGTTGATACATTTTCCTGACATCTGCAAGAGTGTGTTCAACATTAACAAATAGATTATTACTCAGATTCTAAAGGGATGATCACTGAATGAGTACATGGTAAAATATATTTCTGTGCACAAGGACACAGATTTTTTTGTCAAAGAGGAGCCAGCACACTTGAGCTTGAGAGGAGGCCTGCTCTGCCCTTCTCCCAAGAATCAGGGCAACTAGAGGCCTGGGAATGGAAAGGGCTCAGCTACAAGCAAACCACTGTGGCCCCTGGGGTCCCCATCCTCACACTCGCCTCCTCCTCGCTCCCCCCACCAATACCAAAAAGATGGAGCGAGTCTGCATCTTTGAGTCCATGTACTTTTAAATTTTTGAACAATATAACACTGTTCTGGTGATAACAGTTTTGACTTTAAGGTCCCGTAGACATGAAGCTCAACCTCTTCAAACCACCCGTTCTCTAAGTGTGATCCTAGGACTGGGATGTCACAGTGTTTCTCCTTTAACCCTGCATGAAAACTGTTTTAAAAGTGTTGTGGCTCTTTTTGGATGGACAGAACTATAAAAGCTAATTTTCTCTCTGCCTTTAGCTTTGAAATGTTGGGGAGTAAATAGAGTAATTTATATGTTTGAGAGTGATTTCCATGCATGCGCACACACAGGAAACTGAATCTGTAAATTGCTTAACATTTGGCTTTAGCTTGTTTTGTAGATGTTCAGATTTATCTGGTAGACACTTAGATAGCCAGAGAATTTTGGAAGAGAAGTGAGCTAGAGGTGGAGAGCATGTTTACAGCCAGTACCTTTACTCTCCCCTCCAACTCCCTAACTTGCTCCCTGTGTAGACCACAGCCAAATAGATGTATGGAGCATTTTCAAAGCCAGCCAGCCTGACCTGTCAGGTCATGAATACAGGAGCCATTTATTTTCCTTCAAAAATGGAATCAAGGTTTTCTCTCTAAATTACACTTCAGCAGGACCTGCAACATTTTCCACATCCCAGTTAAGCACATTTTGTCCCAAAAACTTTGTAGTGTCTTATTGCCTTCCATCCCTCTGCTCCACCTCTTTGGTGTGCAGAGTCAGGCAAACACAGGGGAAGGGACAACCGGTTGGAGATTTTCAGGTTTCCTTGAGGGTAATAGTTGTCCATCCTCCCTGGTTCTTCTTGTAGTTGGAATCTGTTGCAAAGAGTAAGAGGGGCTTATGCCAGCTTCTTTGCTGTACCCCACCAGCCAAGGTGCACCTCCAGAGCACAGAGGGTCCTGCCACGGCAGTTGTTTTTGTTAGCGTTTAATCTAGTGCAAGTCTCTGCTGGCCTTTGAGGAGTTCCACTGTCCTGTAAGGTTGACACCCAGTTTCGACTAAGAAAATCTCCTTTCTATGGTTCACCTGAGGTAGTGTACCTGCCTTGGATGATTGCACAGAAGCAAGTATCTAACAACAGAACAGGTGCTGTCCTCTCTAAGAAGATTTGACCAGCTTGAAGGTTTACACTCACTCAGCCAGACCCCTTTGTCAGCCTTTAGGGATAGGCTACCTTATTCACTGAAGTGGCCCTTCTCTCAGGTTAGGAAACACAGGGTCACATCCCTTTCTCTGGGCATGTGGCCAGTGCAACTAACTAAACTAAAACAAAGGAGTGAACCTCCAAATAGTGAAATGTTGAATTCTCGGTGGAAAATAAGAAATCCATCTACAAAGTTAAGAAAGAGAGCATGTACTGCCAGGTTTAGGGGAAAGAGTAGTGCTCAGACTGGTTACATGTATATGTATCTCTGTCACTCATGAGGTACCTTTGTGTCCAGGTGAAAGTGATGTCCTACATTTCACATCCACTACCACGTGGAAGAACCGCATTATCATAACCTGGCACAGGTACCGGCCCCCGGACTACAGGGATCTCATCAGCTTCACCGTTTACTATAAGGAGGCGTGAGTTTCTGCATTTGGTGATGTTATTCTGTTGGCAGGTTGGGAATGGGTGTGGTCAGTCCTTTGGTCATTGCATGCCTTGGCTGAACAGGAAGCCAGTGGGTTCCCCATAGAGAACCAGACCAAATATTCTACTTCATCCTCATGTGTCCTCCCTAACTGTCAGGTGACATTGATCCTACTTGGTGACAGCCATAAACAGGAAAGTATCAGCTTGGTACTTTTTATTGTTTACTGGTAGTTAGAGATGTTTGAATAAGTTCAACCCAAAGGGGTAAAATCTTTGTTTTGTTTTTTTTAGAAAATTGGGTCAGTTCAAACTGACATAAACTGTGATGAGCACATGCAATGCCCATGAACACCTACTCTAGGAATACCTTGCAGGAGTGTGACCCTAGACTGCTCCCTTGTCTTTTTCCAGGCACTATATCTATGGGCCTCTCCCATTCTCTGCTTAAGGTCATGAACTCTCCAAACAGGGAAAGAAAAATGGAGAGAAATTGACCATGTGTTCAACCTTTTGTGACTTCTTCCAGAATGTGCTGGGGCCTTTTCTTGTGCTACAGATGGCATTCACCTACCCATGCAGCCATGATTTATTCTTATAGATTCAATCTCTCCTTGGTCTCCCTCCTCCCACTTTTACTCCCATATCTGGATAGTTCCCCTAGTCTGCTTAATCATCCCCTTACCCAGGTCCCATCTCAAAGCATAAATTTCTTTCCCAGATGCTTGGCTTCTCAAGATCCAAGCAGCAATGGCAGCACCTGACACCCTTCTCTCTGCTAGAGTTGGAGGGTCCTAGGAATTGCTATAGCCAGCAAACAATGGGGACATCAGAATTAGTAGGTATTCAGTGTTTGTATATATGGCAGCCCCTCATGACTTCCCATCGTGACAGCAGGCAGGTTATGTTAATGGCTGTTTCAGAAGCCAGTGGCCAGAGGCCCTCTTATCTCATAAACAGAAAACATATCCAGGGGACTGGGGATATAGCTCAGTTGGTAGAGTGCTTGCCTTGCAAGCACAAGGCCCTGGGTTCAATCCCTAGCACCGCAAAAAAAGAAACATATCCAATCACACATCCATGCAAAATACTCCATTGTCTTTGAAAGTCCTACCAGTACTTTGTCAGTGTCAGCTGGTAATTGTACTAAGGAATAGATATTAGTTTCTGAGACAATCTGATATTTAAATATTATGAAATACTTAAGTAACAAAATGAGCTGTGAGCAATTTAGATTTTAGAAGCTACTTCTGTTTTTATGTAGAAATATCAGTTTTCTCCAAGTTTTATCAATAGCTGATGTTTACATTAAAAGTTTGTGCTTGTTTTTTCCTTAACGTTGAAAAAATTGTAATTCGGAAGAGAAAAAATAGTATTTGCATGTCTTAAGGAGCATCTTCAATCCCAGGAACATAGTATTTACTCTTACTGAGACAGAGTGTTCATTCTGTAGTGTATAACTGTGTTGAACCCAGAGGCCAGTTTCTTCTATACAAATATAATTATTAGTTTTTATTTAGAATTCCCATTGTAGAAAATGTTACATGTTCAGCCTTTGGGGAAGGTTCTTGAAACTTTGATATCAGAGCCCTGAAACATTCTCTGTTCTTGTTGATTGTCTTTCAGACCCTTTAAAAATGTCACAGAATATGATGGACAGGATGCCTGTGGCTCTAATAGTTGGAACATGGTGGACGTGGACCTCCCTCCCAACAAAGATGTGGAACCTGGCATTTTACTGCATGGGCTGAAGCCCTGGACTCAATATGCAGTCTATGTCAAGGCTGTGACCCTCACCATGGTGGAAAATGACCACATTCGTGGGGCCAAGAGTGAAATCTTGTACATTCGTACCAATGCTTCAGGTATCTACAAACCAGACAGGCCCCCACCATCTCCTGCCTCTTTATGACCTATTGTACTTGGATAGACAAGGTGTAATTGTAGAGCTAGTCATAAGATACAAATATTGTCTTTTACATCAATGCTTAATGCTATATCACATTTTTTTCCCACTGCTAATTCTTTAGATCCTCCTGTGCCATTTTATGGACTTGCTGCCACCTTTTCATTTTCTACCTGTTCGTGCCAATGAGCCCAGGTCCTCCAGGGTCGTGGGATGGTTTCCTTGGAAGACCCAACCAGGAAATAACCTCCTGTGGCTGCCTTTCTTGTTTATTTTAATGTTTATACCTCTGGGAACTGAAGCCATGCTGATCTGAGTACCACTAACGTATTGTGGCTCATTGGTTTTCCATTTTTATAATCACTAGGGTTCCCAAGAGGTGTCAGAAGCCAAAAAACCAAGACAAAGTATGTTGTGGGTATTTGAGTATTGACTGAAGATGTTCCTCCTTCGCATCTTTATATTCTAAAGCACTTCATTTCTCAATTCCAAAATCTGGAAACAGGAAACAATAAAAGCAGCATTTGTATATATTTTCCAAGTATATAAAGACTAGTTTGGAAGTAGAAATTTGCCCTTGATTTTTAAAGACATTAACTGCTATAACAAATGTATCAGAGCCTGGATGCTTTATAAACAACAGAAATTTTTTTCTCACAATTCTGGAGGCTGAAAGTCCAAGATCAAGACTTGTGTACCTTTAGTGTCTGGTGAGGGCCAACATCTTGTTCATGGAAAGCCGTATTTTTGCTGTGTCCTTTACATTGCAGAAAGGAAGGGCAAAAAAACCTCTGGCATCCTTTCTGTACGAACAGTAATTCCATTTACTAGACTCTACCCTTGTGACTTAATCACATCTCAAAGGCCCCACCTTCTAATGCCATCGCCAGGGGAATAGGATTTCCACTTATGAATTTGTGGGAGTGTGGGGGTAATAGTCTACAGCACTGATAAGCATTATTTGATAATGGCTATTCTTATAAAGAGCAGGGTATTTTTTAATACCCATAAACCTAACACAAAATAAATTTAAATGGCAAAAAGTTTGAGAAGAAAAAAGTGCATGGGGAAAACCTTTTGTTCATGCGTGCCTGGTTCCTCCTCCTTTCCCCTGCCCCATTTCAGTGACCCTTTAAGTGGTCACAGTAATGTCACTGACCCTAAAGAGTTTATAGAAATAAATTTGGCATAGGCTTCTAACCCTAGGCAAGGCTTCATATAGCAAAAGTTCAAATGCAACAGTTTCCTCTTAACATTTGGAGGAAACCTTTCCTAGTAAAGCACTATAGCAAGTTTGAGAAAAAATAGAAAATTCTCCTCCTTATAGAAAAAGTTTAAAAATTAAAAAAAAAAAAAATTTTAAGCAGTACTGAAGATTGAACCCAGGGCACTCTACCACTGAACTTCATTCCCAGCCCTTTTTATTTTGAGACAGGGTTTCACTCAATTGCCCAGGTTGGCCTTGAACTTGAAACACTCTAACCTTAATGTCCCAAGTAACTGGCATCACAGGTGTGCACCACCACACCCAGCTGTTACAGCACATTCTTAGGAAACCTGTTTCTTTTCCCCAAAGATAGAAAACCAAGCCCTGTACAGACTGATTCAACTCACTCCATTTTGGCCCTTGTCCTTATGAGTGGTAGCAATAGATAATGACAGTCCTCTCTTTTTGCTTTTTGGTGACACCTGTCATTGTAATATCTAGCAATAAACTGTTTTTGAAATACTTGTTTTTGGAAATTCTAAAGTGGCTGAGCATCAAGAGGTTATGTTTTCTCTAAAAAACTAGCACTAGTCATAACCTTTTCCCAACGTAGCATTCTTTAAAGATTGTTAGATCTTTGTGTATTTTATGTACATATCTTGCACCTTGGAAAAACCATCAAAATTGGTGCTTTTTTGTGAACCTGATGAGAACAAGATTTCAGTGGCCCTGGGATACATTTTCTGAATTTGCATAAGTTAACTCTGGATTTGGGTTAGCTTGTCAGTAGAAAGTAAAGGTTGATTGGATTATTATGCTTTGCCTGAAATCAGTATTCTTTTGCTGGTAACAATCCTTGGCTTAAAATCAGGGCTTACACATGTTTGCATTTTTAGGCTGCTTTTCAGAATCACAGCTCATCATTCCACTGAAGCATGACTGCAGAAATGGTGGATTTCCATGCTCTTGGCCTTGCCTGTTCTCTGACCCATCTCACACAGGTGCATGCTAATGCATGTGCACTCTCACATACTCTCCCACAGGCTTTGCAGCCCCCATTCTATTTGCCACCTTTCATTTGAGCTTCTTGCCATTTTTATCAGAGATTCAAAATTTCAGATGAAACTCAAATAGTCACTTCATTTGTTAAAACTGCCAGAGTTAAAAAAAAAAAAAAAAAAAATTACAACTGCCAGAGTTAAACACTTTGGAGAATGGCAGTTGTAATAAATGAGAAAAATCAGGTGTTTGAATGGACTGTAGATTTTGTCATCTGTTTTAACCCTGGCTTTGCCCCCACAGCCTTTCCATTTGCAATTCAACAGTGTTGTTTTTGCAGAGATTACCCAAGAATAGATGTTGTAAAGGGGATGTTGGCATTTAAATTAATGCTCTTTCAAAACAAGGTCTGTTTTCCCTTTGTGTTTCATGTTCATTGCTATCTCCTGATGCAGGTCAAACTTGCAGCTTCCTGTTGGTTTGCAGCGAGTGCCTAATAGCCTCCACCTTCGGTTCATTTCATTTTGTGAAATGTTTTTTTGGTTTTCCTTTCCAGTTCCTTCCATTCCGCTGGATGTCCTCTCAGCATCAAACTCCTCTTCTCAGCTGATTGTAAAGTGGAACCCCCCATCTCTGCCCAACGGTAACCTGAGTTATTACATTGTGAGGTGGCAACGGCAGCCTCAGGATGGCTACTTGTACCGGCATAATTACTGTTCCAAAGGTAAGGATCCCAGCAGTGGCCCAGTTAGGAGGTGCACCTGTTCATGCCCATTGTCTGAACATACCTGAGCCCTGATATTATACCAACAAGGTAACAGTGTAGTTTTCCTACATTAAAAATCAGCACCTTCTTGATTAAAGTTATTGATAGCTGTTCTTTCTCCTCACAAGTCAGTTATACTTGGCTTTCATTCCCACTCTCTTTTTCACTTCTCTTTTCTGGAAAGACAAAATCCCCATCAGGAAGTATGCTGATGGCACCATTGACGTCGAAGAGGTAACAGAGAATCCCAAGACTGAAGTGTGTGGTGGTGAGAAAGGGCCTTGCTGTGCTTGCCCCAAAACTGAAGCTGAGAAGCAGGCTGAGAAGGAAGAGGCTGAATACCGAAAAGTCTTTGAGAATTTCCTGCATAACTCCATCTTCGTGCCCAGGTACCTGTACCATTTGAAAACATCCATAGAATGGTGCTGCTTAGGCAGGTTCTGTTGCTTTTCTTTCTACTTAGTAGTGTGGGACATGACACAGGAGCTACCAGAGAGGGAACAGTGGAAGGTGACATCAAGTAAGTGGAGCTCCTGTGGAAGCTGGTTAGCCCTGAAAGGAAGGGGACTGGGGCTTCTGTTGTTAGGCACTGCAGGTGTGATGCGTGCTGCCTTAGCCACACGGCCTTCTGCACACAGTAAATGGGTTCCCCCATATAGAGACAGGGAGATGAGGCTTAGAGGGTTCCAGTCACTTGTCCACACTCATGGAAATCAGCTAAAGGAAAACCAGGATGTGGGTTCATCTCTGCCCTTCCCACTTCTCCCCAGTGCTGGCAGAGAAGGGTTGAAGCAAGAGGGGGAAAGTCAGAGTCAGACCAACTTCAGAACATAACCAGGTGCCTCAGTGGTTCTTCACAAGCAGGTTTGGGAAACAACATAGAACATAGTCTTTCAAAGTAACAGGAACCCTGCCTCAAGAAGTCTCTTTGCTCCTGTGCTCTAAGCCTCAGTTTCTGTGGAGTGGGAACAGTAATGTAGGAATAGACATTTTCAGTAGCAGCACTACTCGTGATAGGCAAAAGCTAGAAACAACTCAGTGTCCATCGACAGATGAATGGGTAAATGTGGTATATCCAGTAGATGGATTAGAATTCAGCCATGAAAAGAAAGGAAATTCTGATACATGATACAACATGCACAAATCCTGCAAACTACATGCCAACAAAGCCAGACACAGCAGGATAAATACTGTATGGTTCCATGTACATGAAATGTATAGATTAGGCAAGTGTATAGTAGGTTAGAGTTACTAGGGGCCTGGAGTAGGATGGTGAGGGAAATGGGGGAATTACTTTGTAATGGGTAGATTTTCTATTTGAGTTAGTGAGAATTTTTTTGCAAATAGCGATGATGGTGGCACAGAACTCACGAATGCAATTAATGCTATTAAATTACACACTTAAAAATAATTATAATGGTGAAAGTTTATGCTCTAGATATACATTTTTTATTTTAACACTTTATCATAATAAAAAAATAGTAAAAAAAAAAAAATGGTATTTTAAAACTGGAGGAAACCTCAGTAGAATAGGCCAGTAATGTCTGAGAAAGGACTTGGAGTGGTGGTCCACGACTCCCTTTCTTCTTAAAGATTGTAGTGCAGAATTCAAGAACATCTTGTGTCTGAAAACTGGGTGGAGAGCCAGATTCAAACCAGCAGTGGGTCCTCAAGGTGTCAATGCCAGTCCCCAGGGTGCCCAAACTACCAGCACTCTGCCTGGCCTGTTCTCTTCCCCTGAGGCCTTGGAAGCTTGGAGCTACAACTTATTCCATACTTACTTTGCCCTTAAAATCTGTCTTAGGTTGTAACAACAAATGAGTTTTAAAGTGATTTTTTTTTTTCTGTCAAGTGACTTTCATGATACAAAATGGTCAGAGGGCCATCTTACTTTGAAGAACCAGTAAAATAGGAAATAAAGACCTTTTAGAACTGGAGGTACTACTTCCTTTTGAGAATGAAAATCCTCACTGCTTGGTGACTTTCTTCCCCTCCCTTCCATTCTCTCAGTTAAAGCCACTAGAGCAGTGGGTGCCCGAGGAAGCTACCACCAGCCCCTCCACTGCTCCACTGGGGCAGCTCCTGTTGGCTGACAGATTATAGGGCTGCTCTTCCAGTGTTATCCTTGTGTTTCAGTGTGCACTGCTGTTTTCTTATCTATGATACCTGTGTACCCTGTGTGATTCCTGGAATCTGAAAGCTTAGGGAGTGGAAAGAGTTCAGAGATGTTTGAAACCAGAGCTCAGTGAGGCTTGGTGACCTCTCTGACATCCTAATTAATTTAGAATCTGGGTCTTAGACCTACATTCTCATAAACTAAAGCTTTTTCCTGTCTTGGATTTTCCATATGATCCCCTCCATCTGGGCCAGCAGAGGCAGTCACTATTACTATAAGGACGGATGAGTATAGAGTGTCTCAAGCAGGCTGGGCAGGAAGTATGTTTGTTTGTTTGCTTGTTTTTATGGTGCTGGTGATCAAACACGAGGTCTTATATATGCTAGACAAACATTGTACCATTGAGCTACATACCCAACCCCAAGAAGTTATCTGTTCATCATCAGAGGCTGTTGGTTACACTGATGTTTTTATTATCCAACCAACTTTCCAGAAGTTCAGGTTATTGGTTAAGGATTTAGAAAGTGTTATTAGTCCATTTTCTGTTGCTATAATAAAATACCTGAGGCTAGATATGTGTAAAGCTCACAGTTTTAGAGGAGAGAGCACAAGTTAGCAAAAAGCTAGAGTGATTCAAGGGTTGGCCTTGCTCTTTTTTAACAACTCACTCTTGCAAAAACAGCCAATTTACTACTCAAGACCAGCATAATCCTTCTGAGAGCAGCACCTTCAGTGACCTTTTATCTCCCAATAGGCCCTGCCTCTTAAAGGTTCCATACTTAACAGCTTAACACCATAGTGAGGACCAAGTTTCCAACGCAAGAACCCTCAGGGGACAAACTCTAACAACAGAAAGGTTTTACTGAAAGGCCCCTAGTTTTCAATTGTAGTCAGAAGAAGATATCTTTTTTGTTAATAGAGGTAGAACAACAGATTAAGTGATGTGAAAGTGGTTATTAAATTCACAGATTGTGTAGTTGGCACAGATGTTATTAATTCATCGTATTCATGTTGTTGGGTTCAAAAAAAGTTTCTGCTGTGCCATATCCCACGTGATAAAAGTGTTCATCCATCCCTATAGCATGACTCTCCTAAAACAAGTCCACCTTACACTTACCTGTTTTCATGGGATGAATACCCATGTTTTGTCCATGGTAAGAGGCCACAATTTGTAAGAATTTACATTGTTTTTTACCTCATACTGAGGCATAAATCTGATATTCATGCAAGTTCCAAGAAGGTTCACATAAAGGAGAGTCAAGATGACAGAATAACTGAATCACCAAGTCTTACCTTTTGTTTCTACAGCTAGTTGTCCAAAAACTTTTGATTTCCCTCAATCCATTCTAAGAACAATTTATTTGGGAGCTAAAGTCAAATAAGTCAGGTATAGTTCCTTCCACATGGTCCCATGTGTCCTTTGTGTTTGAAGTAGAATGGAAGCTAAAGTTTGTCAAGTTGCTTTCTAAAGTCAATATTGGGAGACAAATGCCTTTTCTTGACCAACATCTTTAATTTTCAAATACATAGTTTGTTTTATCTAATACATTGACAGATAATGTTTACTTCTCAACATTGAGAAGTAAAAGGTTTTCCAATAGGAATAAGTTGCATCATGGAGTAGAGAGAGGAAAGTTGGCAATATTTCTTTATTGGTCATGCCATTGGAATATAGCTATTGACAAAGAATTATGTATGGGCTATTCTGCTTACCCCAGCCTGTACCTTCCTGCTAATGTTTTTTGTTGCCCACCTCTCACAACCCCTGACTTGGTATCCATAGTAACAGCTATGTAGTCTCAAAAGTATGGGGTTTACAAATAAGTAAACCATTGGAAGTACTTTAATGGTGTAATACCGGTTCAACAGGGAATGGCTGGGGAAGGGAATTGACAGTACTATTTTCCCAGCGTTCAAACCCAAGCAGCTTCTTACTTGTAGGCTTAAGTGTGTATTGTATTGGTTTTCAAGGAAAGGCAGGAAATTTGTTGGTAGTGTGTTGAAAAAGATCTCCCTAGCAGATTGAACTCGAGTTGGAAGAGGCGAGTCCGGTCTCAAAATGGAGGGCCATGATCCAAAGGAACCAGAGCAATTGAGGAAGCTGTTTATTGGTGGTCTGAGCTTTGAAACTACAGATGATAGTTTAAGAGAACATTTTGAGAAATGGGGCACACTCACAGATTGTGTGGTAATGAGAGACCCCCAAACAAAACGTTCCAGAGGCTTTGGTTTTGTGACTTACTCTTGTGTTGAAGAGGTGGATGCAGCAATGTGTGCTCGGCCACACAAGGTTGATGGGCGTGTAGTGGAACCAAAGAGAGCTGTTTCTAGAGAGGATTCTGTAAAGCCTGGTGCCCATCTAACAGTGAAGAAAATTTTTGTTGGTGGTATTAAAGAAGATACAGAAGAATATAATTTGAGAGATTACTTTGAAAAGTATGGCAAGATTGAAACCATAGAAGTTATGGAAGACAGGCAGAGTGGGAAAAAGAGAGGATTTGCTTTTGTAACTTTTGATGATCATGATACAGTTGACAAAATTGTTGTTCAGAAATACCACACTATTAATGGGCATAATTGTGAAGTGAAAAAGGCCCTTTCTAAACAAGAGATGCAGTCTGCTGGATCACAGAGAGGTCGTGGAGGTGGATCTGGCAACTTCATGGGTCGTGGAGGAAACTTTGGAGGTGGTGGAGGAGGTAACTTTGGCCGTGGTGGAAACTTTGGTGGAAGAGGAGGCTATGGTGGAGGTGGTGGCAGCAGAGGTAGTTATGGAGGAGGTGATGGTGGATATAATGGATTTGGAGGTGATGGTGGCAACTATGGCGGTGGTCCTGGTTATAGTAGTAGAGGAGGCTATGGTGGTGGTGGATCAGGATATGGAAACCAAGGTGGTGGATATGGTGGTGGTGGTGGAGGATATGATGGTTACAATGAAGGAGGAAATTTTGGTGGTGGTAACTATGGTGGTGGGAACTATAATGATTTTGGAAATTACAGTGGACAACAGCAATCAAATTATGGACCCATGAAGGGGGGCAGTTTTGGTGGAAGAAGCTCTGGCAGTCCCTATGGTGGTGGTTATGGATCTGGTGGTGGAAGTGGTGGATATGGTAGCAGAAGGTTTTAAAAACAGCAGAAAAGGGCTACAGTTCTTAGCAGGAGAGAGAGCGAGGAGTTGTCAGGAAAGCTGCAGGTTACTTTGAGACAGTCGTCCCAAATGCATTAGAGGAACTGTAAAAATCTGCCACAGAAGGAACGATGATCCATAGTCAGAAAAGTTACTGCAGCTTAAACAGGAAACCCTTCTTGTTCAGGACTGTCATAGCCACAGTTTGCAAAAGTGCAGCTATTGATTAATGCAATGTAGTGTCAATTAGATGTACATTCCTGAGGTCTTTTATCTGTTGTAGCTTTGTCTTTTTCTTTTTCTTTTCATTACATCAGGTATATTGCCCTGTAAATTGTGGTAGTGGTACCAGGAATAAAAAATTAAGGAATTTTTAACTTTTATAACAAAAAAAAAAAAAAAAAAAAAGATCTCCCTAGCAATAAATGTTGTTTTTTGTGTCCTTTCCTTCCAAGAAGGTAAGTGGTCGGTCAGTCGGTCGGTCGGTCGGTCTGCACAGTGTGAGACTGGTGGGTTATTGGCCTCATTTCCAAAACCCTCCTTTCCCACCTTGTGAAAACAAATCCACATGCCCCTGACCTTGTGATTTGCTCCTTTTGGAATAAGCCTAACTGTTGGGCAGTTTCTGCCTTCAGTGGGGCCCAAATATCACTCTACAAAGAAAGACCATGTGTTATGTAGGAGAATCCATGGGCTGAGCAGACAGAGGAAGCTGTGGTCTTTTCTCCTGGTCTCCTACCTTCTCCTTCCAGATTTTGACCTAAGGACTAGCAAGAAGCCTGTGGGGTGTCCACTGGGCCTTCACATGGCTTCTGAGATGCCTTCTTCCCTGGGTAAACTTTTTCTCCGTGCTGCTGCTCTCCCTCATACATGAGGCTGAGAAGCTTCCTGTATTCTGAGCTTTCTCATACTTTTGAACTCAGTTTTTGCACTAGGCAAGATTCATCCCATTTTCTCCCCTCCCTTTGCCCATTCATAAAACATGCAACCAGTCAGTAGCCTCAGTATCCTATTTCCCCCGTGGTGCATCGCTGACCTGAGGGTTATTGGTGTTATCTGGATGTTCCTCTCATGCCGTTTATTTTTCTTGGTTCCTGTAAAAGTTAGGAGCCTGTTTTTAAGGAAACCCCTTTTTCTGTGTCCCACCCAAACAGTAATTGGAGGGTCACACTTTCATCTGCCCTTTTGGGTATGGTTGTTCTTCCCTGGGGATTTTATGCATTCTCTTTTGTAGTTTTATGCATTTCCCTGTTGTAGTTTCTGTTTCAAGCCTTACTCAAATCTATGACAAAGGCTCTTCCCCTCTCAAGGGCTGTGTCTTGGGGAGGCCACAAATGCCCACTGCTGAGTGGGAGGCAGAGCTGGGATCCAGAGAACTACAGGAGTATGGCCTGTTCCAGGAATTTAGGGTGGGATTTTCTTTTTCTTTTGTTGTCTTTTCTTTCATTTTGGTACTGGGTTCCCAGGAGTGCTTAGCCACTGAGCAACCTCCCCAGCCCTTTTTAAAATATTTTATTTAGAGACAGAGTCTCATTGTGTTGCTTAGTGCCTCACTAAGTTGCTGAGGCTGACTTTAAACTTGTGATCCTCCTGCCTCAACCTCCCGAGCTGCTGGCATTATAGGCATGTGCCGCCACTCCCAACTGGGGTAGGATTTTCAATTAGCAGGATCCTCCAAGGAACAATTCTGGAGTTCAAGCACTTGTTTGCTGCTCAAATCATGGCATCTTTATTTTATTTCAGAGGGGACCAAAGAACCCACCATTGCAGGCCTTTGAATTCCTTCTGCCCTATCCAGCTGGGGCCTGAGCAACCACCTCAACTCTCCCCTTATAAATCTTTGTGCAACTTGTAGACTTGACCCTACGTATTTAACCACAAGATCTCTGACCAGATGGCACCAATGCTCTGATCAAACAGGATACTGCCTAGCCCAGGGTGACTCAGGGGTCCTGGGGGGAACATGTGTGCTGATCCTGAGAGGTAGCGTCAAGAAAGCAAGATAGATAATGAAGAAGGAATTCTCCATTATTTGTTCTTTTCCAAAAGGGTTGAATAGTTGGATTTGTTACAAGGGTTAGATTTTTCTTTTCTGATCTTCTCATTTATCCTAGTCAAAAAAAAAAGGACAAAAGAGGCAGAAGTACTATAAGCCAAGTTTCTGTCTTCTTCACAGACCTGAAAGGAAGCGGAGAGATGTCATGCAAGTGGCCAACACCACCATGTCCAGCCGAAGCAGGAACACCACAGTGGTGGACACATACAATATGACAGACCCAGAAGAGCTCGAGACAGAATACCCCTTCTTTGAGAGCAGAGTGGATAACAAGGAGAGAACTGTCATTTCTAACCTCCGACCTTTTACTTTGTATCGCATTGATATTCACAGCTGTAATCATGAGGCTGAGAAGCTGGGCTGCAGTGCCTCCAACTTTGTCTTTGCCAGAACTATGCCTGCAGGTATGGTGTTGTCCGCCTAGCCCCATTGCTGACTCGCTCCCAGCCTAGTGGAGAAGATTGTGTTTTGTGGGCTTGGGGTCTCAAACCCAGGTTGACAACCCTGAGACTCACTCCTACTCAGGAATATGTGATCATTAGTGGGCAGCCTGTTAGACCGGCTGTCTAGGGAATGGAGTTCACACTCTCACTGTGATGTCATTCCCATCTTAGACTCTCCAAAGTACTGGAGAGCAGGGAGCTCCCTGTAGAGTCCCCTCTTCTCTGCTTGGCTCACATTTGCATTTGCATAATCCCTAGCCTGATAAACTGGTCTTCCCTCCTGCATTCTCATGGTTTCTGTATGGTCCCCTATTGGCTACCTGGATTCAGAGTGACCATCACTCCTCAAGGTCAACTCCTAGAGTAGCCTGTGGTCCTGCTTATTTGTTGCATTTCCTTTGTGTGTTAGACACTGCCTGTTACTCAGACAGCCATTCATGTCTTTGAAGGTGAATGAACTGCCCAGCTCACACTCCTGCAAGAGCCATCAGGTAGTAGAAAGAGCATGGAGGTGACTGAAGTCTGGGGAGGGAGGCTTCCTGGACATAGTTCTGGCACTCTTGCAGCATGCTTTAGGCAATCCTCAACCTCCAGTGCCTCAGTTTCCCCAACACTCCTAGAGGAGACATAGGACATAACCAGCTAATCTTCTGTACTAGGGATTGAACCCAGGGGTACTTTACCACTGAGCTATATCCCCAGTCCTGGTCTTTCTTATTTTTTGTTTTGAGACAGGATCTCACTAAATTACTTAGAGCCTCGCTAAATTGCTGAGTCTAACCTTGAACTTGTGATCTTCCTGCCTCAGCCTCCCAGGATTACAGGCATGTGCCACCATGCCCAGCCCAGCTTATCTCTTGATGTCTTTGTCAGTGGAAATTTTCCATGACTTTAGCTCATCACATTCCTTTAGAAAAGGGGAGTCATTAGCTGTACATGAAGGCAGGGTCAACCCACTGGCTCTCAGCACCGTTTCTTAGCAGTGTCCTCACAGGCTGGCTTGTGGCTGTCCCTCACACACAACATAGAACTTGTAGTTTCTGTACGTGGAAGTGGCCTGTGGAAGCTCCATGCATGCTTCAGCTCGTCAGCACCCTTCCAGTGCTGCTTTGTTTGATGGGCTCTTTCTTCAACTTGGTTGAAGTAAAATAGAAGAAGAAAATTATTTGCATTGCCAGGAAGTTCTAATTCTTGATCACAGGCACTTCTGGTGGGAACTGTGGTATCCTGAGATGTACAAGTCATCAGATAGGTCCAGTTCCTAAACCTCTGCTGTGTGTGAGCAGCCAGCTTAGGAAGAGACCTATGTGATCACTGTCCACAGTCATACCCAGATAGATTTGGGGAGGAGGGTTGTTCTCAGGTGAACCAGGCATTTGTCTTCCTCCTTGAGACGTGAATCCAACTTTGTCCCTTGTTTAAATTGTTGCACAGAAGGAGCAGATGACATTCCTGGACCAGTAACCTGGGAGGCAAGGCCTGAAAACTCCATCTTTTTAAAGTGGCCAGAACCTGAGAACCCCAATGGATTGATTTTAATGTATGAAATAAAATATGGATCACAAGTTGAGGTGAGACTGGGCTGTGTTATGCGGCTGCATGTATTTCCATCAGGATTGACAGCATGTATTACATTGTACTCAGTTTACCTGCTGGTTAACTTAGCTTCGAATAATAAGATTAGGTGGAAAGTTGTTGAGGATGCAGGTGTCTTCAGCAGCTCCATGCTCTTAGGGTGATTCTTACCCTCAGAACACTTCCATTGTAGAAAATGATCTCATGGCATAGGTTAGATCAACAGTAATTTTTAACTCTTCTAAAGTTCTTTTGGGTTCCAAAGTATTTGATTACAGTTTTGGGATATGGTTTGAATTACTTGAGGGAGGATCATTTTGGGGGATGGGACTGGTCAAAGATTGGGCAATTAGAGTCACTAGGGTATCAGGTGAGCTGCCAGATGTGAGATGTCTCCCATGTTTGTAGGCAATTAATGCATATTTTATTTCCCCTCAGGATCAGCGAGAGTGTGTGTCCAGACAGGATTACAGGAAGTATGGAGGTGCCAAGCTCAACCGTCTAAACCCAGGGAACTATACAGCCAGGATTCAGGCTACCTCTCTCTCTGGGAATGGGTCCTGGACAGATCCTGTATTCTTCTATGTCCCAGCCAAAAGTAAGGCTATTGAAGAGGTAGTGTGGTAAAACTGAAAACTGGTCCAGGATTCAGGAAGGCTAGGTTGCTAAGGCTGTCTGGATACAATAGTGTTGGCCAGCTCTCAGAAGGGTCATGCTGAGAAGCCAGTGCCTTCTCTGGGAGCTCAGTCTGGGAGATTGCAGGACTTTGAGTCTTCATGTGACTGGTTGAAAGATGGCATCGGAATGGTGCAACCATGTGTTGAGCCAGAAAAGACCTTTGCTTTCACCCTGGTCTATATTCAAAACCATTTTACCTGCTAATCATAGTTAATAATAGTGTATTGTATTCTTGAACACTATTAAGAGAGTAGTTTTTTTTAAGTATTTTCACCACAAAAAAATGATAAGGGTATGATATAATGCACATTAATTATCTCAATGCTTACATATTTCAAAACATAAATATACATATATATATGATTTTATATGTCAGAATAAATAGATATTTTCTTTTAAAAAAATAAAACAAGGACTGTAGTGGTTTAATCAATCCTGAATATTCAGAAATATACATGATTATCCAAAAATCCTCTGTGACAGATAGCAAAAGGATAGGAGTGAATAGAAATGTAAAGTGAGGTGATAGTTTATGTATCTGGCATTGTGCTGTCCCTTTGTTCAGGTTTCAGAAGTAAGTGATTGCTTAGGCAGATAATTTTGTTGGTTGAAATAGTCTGAATTCTCCTATTTAGTTCACTTAAGCTAGTCTGACCAGTTAGCTTATGTAGCTTTTCATTACTGTGACAAAATATCTGAGATAATCTACTTATAAGGAGGAAAGGTTTATTTTGGCTCACAGTTTCAGAGGTTCCAGTCTGTGGGCAGTTGGCTTCATTGCTTTTGGATGTATGGTGATGCAGTATATTGTGGTAGGGAATATGTGGTAGAGTACAGCCGCTCACCTCCTGGGTGGTTGGGAAGCAAAGACTGACTGAAAGTGACTAGGGTTCCAAGATCCCCTTCAAAGCACACTCCAAGTGACCTAACTTCCTCTCACTAGGTCCCACCTCCTAAAGAGTGTACCACCCCATTAGCACCATAGACTGGGGGCTAAACTTTCAACAGCATGGGCCTTTGTGGGACATTTATCCAAACCACAGTTTATGCCACTTTTCTAGTACCTGGAACTCTAACAATGTTTCTGTAACCCTCTCCCGAGTAGTGGCTTTCTTCCTCTCCCTCTCCCCCAACCCCAGCATCCCCGAGGATTAGGACCTGGGCCTGGGGTCTTGGCATTGGGCTGTAGTCTGTGAAACAGCATCCTTGGCTTCTGAGGCTTAATGAACAAGGAGAGGTCATGTTCCTTTCTGCCTTTCCTGTTCCTTTTGTAACACTGTGAGTGCAGGATGCCACTGGGGAACCCAGGTTCCTCTGATGGGGTTTCTCCAGCAGAAGTTGGCATGTACCGCAGGGAAATCGAAACTGCATGCCAGCTTTGCTGCTGGGAGGCTTTTCCTTATGTCAGACAAGACTCTCCCACTGCAGTTTAGTCTCATTTCCTCCTGTTTAATCCTCAGAGGAGATGGAAGCTTTGGAAGCTTTCTGGCACCTGCTGTCTTTTTAGGAACTCTGCATGTGCTTGAATACTATTGAGTTACCCTCCAGACTTCTCATCTCCAGATTAAATATTCTCCAGTCTGTGGCCTTTTTTTGCAGCCCAGTTGCATAGATCAATTTTCTAGCCATTTAATCATTTTGTTCTTCTCTGGATATGCTCCAGTTTCTCCATGTGCCTGTTGAAATGTGAAACTTAAACACAGTACAACCTGACCAGTAGTACAAGTAATGCAAATACAAGAAATAGTCTAAGGGCTAGTTCTAATCTAAGGGAAAACAAAGCCTCCTAGCTTTTGATACCTCATGAATATTTTGAAATTAGAAGGAGCCTACATTCATTTTGAAAGATACTTGGTAAAAATATTTTTAATTAAAAAAAATTTGAAGCATCTTTAATAGTCTTTAAAGAGAAATAATAATAATAGATTTTAGTGGCAAAATAATCATTGACACACCTGTAACTTGGTCCCCAATAAGTTCGAATTCCATTTCCAAATAGACATCTCTACTTGGATGTCCAGTGGGTACCTCATGCTCCTTGTGCACAAAATGAAAATCCAAATCCCTGTCCTCAAAACACCTCTTTTCTATTTGTTTCTTAGCTCAGTCAGTAGCCCTGATCACCAAAATAATGAACTTCACAGTTATCCTTCACTCTTCTTTCTCCCCAGCCACTCATTTTTCATTCCAACCCAGGTCACATGGTTGCCTCTTGTATGTCTCTGGAATTCAGCCTCCCCATTGCCACTACCACTACTGCAGCTCAGAGCCTGCAGGTTGCTTGTGTTCTGGCAGTATTTCAAGGTGCGGCTGCAGGAAGGCTGGCTTTTCATCTTGGGACCATGACGTACCAGCTACCCATATGACCTTGAGAAGGCAAGGTCATCTCTGTAATCTGGCTTGTTTATAGAAAAGGAGCAGTGATTTCTTCCTGAAGTCAGAACTGAGTATCACAGAGCATCCCCAGAGGTTGCAACATGTTCCCCCAACCCTCCAAGACATGTTAGTGAATAGGACCCCAGCTTGTCCTTGGGCACAGCTATCTCCCCAATACATGAATCTCACTGCTGGTTTTGAAAACTTTTGTTGCCTCCTTTTAATCTGAAGAATGAAGTTGAAACCACTTAGCTTAGACAAAGCCCCTGATGAGCTGGCCCTGACTTCCCTCCAGTGTCATCTCTAAGCCATTCCTCTGCTTTTAAAATCATTTATCCCAAGGAAAGTGTATCTTTTTCTTTCACAACTCAGGCTAAAGAAATTTTCTCTTATGGAAAATTTCCCTTGACTCCCCTTTCTCCTCTCTCTTGCTCTCTCTGTCCTTGCCATATGTGTGGTCCATTTCTCTACCTATTGATATGATTTCCTGCATCTGGCATAATTTTCAGGGGTACAGATCTAAATTCCCTGTGCCCAACTTATCTATTATACAAGTCTGGTGACAAGTGCATTCGTGGTCTAAGACTTTAACCAGTCTCAAATGATTGTGAAAAATTTCAAGCAGCATTGGCAAGGGGTGCCATCCAATTGTTTGAGAATGTATGTTTTTTTGTTTTAAATTTTCTATGGAATTATGTTAACAGGGAAAGATCAGCATAACTTAAACACTACATATGTAAGCAAACATCATTTCAGCAAATGTAGGTGTATCTACTGAGAATCATTAAAATGCATTCAAAGACTCTTTCAGTCCATCATTTAAGCTATTGTATCAAAATACCCAAGTAATCTTTGTTTAAAAATAAACATATACCTCATTCTGCAAGTAACCTTTTTTTTTTGAGGGCGGGGGGGGGAGCAAAACTGAGAATTGAACCCAGGAGTGCTCTACCACAGAGCTATGTGCCCAACCCTTTATTTCCTCTTTTTGCAAATATTCCACTTGTTTTCTTGGTTATTTCTGATACCATTTACCTTGAGGAATTCCTAGTGTGCAATAGGGGAGTACAAAAGTTTTTAGGGATTTTTTTCATATTTCCAAATGAATATGAAAAAGATAAAATGAGCAGAATGTTCACCTAGTGACATCATATCATGTCCCCCTCATTTCTGCAGCAACGTATGAGAATTTCATCCATCTGATCATCGCTCTGCCAGTCGCCATCCTGTTGATCGTGGGAGGGCTGGTGATAATGCTGTATGTCTTCCATAGAAAGAGGTGAGCACCAGGGCCAAGTTAAGACAATTTTTCAGCCAAGTGGTTTGATGATTTGAGCATAAGCAAAGGTCAGCTCTTTGAGGAAATATTGTACAGAGTGGAAACTTTATAGTCAAACGTTCTTCACAGGAGAAGAGAACATTTTCTAATGATTTAACAACAAGAACAAAAAAGGTTGTTTTCTCCACACCCCTCTTCCCTTCACTGGTTCCTCTGGTGCACAGATTGTGCTGGTTAATGTGGAGCTTTGCCACGCGTATCAGTTCTGCCCTCCCCATCACACAACTGTGTTTTTTCCAATGAAGCAAAGAAGCTAGTGTTTCTTAAAAAGCTCTAATCTGAAGCTACCAAAGAAGTCAAAAGACATGTCCTCAAGTGTCTGCTGGCCCACCTAGGCCTGAACTGGCCATGCAGACCAGAGCTCCTATTAGCCGTAAGCACTCTTCCTCTTCTTTCTCAATTTACTTCATGAAACAACAAGTAAAACAGATGTAACAAAGATGAAAATATATCCAGAAAGATATGTAGAACAGGGTTTCTTAACCTGAATTTTCTCGTTTCTTGGCAGAAATAACAGCAGGCTGGGGAATGGAGTGCTGTATGCTTCTGTGAACCCAGAGTACTTCAGTGCAGCTGATGGTAAGGGTCTCACCCAGGGTCCCTGGTGGGGGGACGTTGGGAGCTGTCAGGAATGTTACTAACTGGGGAGGAGGTTTGTGTTATTTTGAGGTACCCTTGCCTGGGATACATCTTTGATAATCTATATCTATCTATCTGTCTGTCTTTTTTTTTTTTTTTTTTTTTTTTTTGCAGCTTAGTGCATTTGTCAAAAATTCTGAGACTGTGTTGGATGCCTCTAGGGGAAAAAAAGACTTTAGAAATGAATGTGGCAAGCACAGTAATCAGTTTATTTAGTTGCTTGAAGTTTTATGCCAGAATGAAAGAAACTTTCTATTAACATCTAGTCACTAGTGGATATGCTGCAGCTGACAAAACAGTCCTTTTAACACTGTTTCAGCTAGATGGTCAAGGCATTCCTGTTGTCTCTGGCTATTAAGGGTTGGTCTGCTTAATCTTGGAATTCTTCTGTCATTCTCTCCTGAACTTTCCTCATTCACATTCCCTTAGGTAATACCTGTTAAGGGTCATTTAGTTAAATGGCCCAGAAAGTCTGACTTGGAAGCTGGGTTGTACACAGTGGTTATTTCCCTTTTATTTATTTATTTTTCATCCTTTTTAGCTTTATTTTCTTGCTGTTACATTTAAATACAAACTTAAATTAGGTTGGGGGTGGTTCAGGACTAGTACCTTTGGCACTTTGCTAAGGGTTTTTCCAAACACTCCCATGTTCTCCCTACCCCTTCTATAGGTGGGTTTTCTTACAACTGTCTTCAGATACAGAAACAAGCTCCAAGAAGGAGCTTGCCCTCCTTGACCCTTCTTGTTACGTGTGATTGGCATGCAATGTAGTCAGTGTAGAAGAGAGCCCTGGGGTCTCTGGAGCAACCAGGACTGTAGGAGGGGCCAGACCAGGCTCATCAAATGAATAAGCAAGTGTATGATATTAGGGAAATGTGTCCAGAAAAAAATGTTTACTTCTTTCTTGCTTCAGGAGAGTAGAAGTAGATATGCAGGAGATATGAGATAAGGAATTGTGATTGTTCTCATCAATTATCCTGATCAAATGAGAAAGCATAAGAAAATATTTTGGTAATTTTTAGGTACTGTATAAATGTGTATGGTTTTACTATGGTTTCTTTAATCATTTTTAATTCAATTATGTTTATAGTAGAGCTAATCAAAAACAGCCCCTTCTGATTGGGAATCAGGTACAGAATAAGGACATTATTCCTGTTTACATAAAGGTCTCACAAAGTTGTTTTTAGCAGGCATTTACACATGTGTGTCTTTGTGTGTGAGAGAGACATGGAAGACGTTCTGGAAGGATGAACACCACACATAAGAACAGTTACTTACAAACAAGAGCCTTCTCTTTTAAAAAATAATGAAAACAGAGGTTTGGGTATCTCAGTGATAGAGCACTTGTCTAGCATATACAAAGCCCTGGATTTAATCCCCAGCTTTGCAAAAAAAAAAAGGAAGAAGAAAGAAAGGAAAAGAAAAACCAGTAAGATGATAGGTATTTGTTGATTGTACTAAAAATAGCATGTTTACATCTATTTTATTTATTCATTCATTTTTGAGGCAGAGTCTGTCTTGGATACCCAAGCCGGTGTGGAACTCCTGGGCTCAAGTGATTCTCCTGACTCAGTCTCCCCCATAACTGGGGATTACAGGCATGCACCACCTTGCCCAGCTTAATAATTGCTTTTTAAAAAAAAAGAAATCAGGTGAGATGTCATCCCAGACAATGAGACTGACAGGGACAGTGCAAGGCCACCTCTCCTCTCTGAGGGTGGTAAAAGACTATGCCATAGAATCTACTCTACTTTAAATAAAGCATTGAAAGTGGCATTTTCAGCTTTAACAATGAAGTATCCAGGAAAGTTACAAAGAGCATTAATATGATACAGTCAGACTCTGTAGCAATGACTTGAATTCAAATTTTGTGTCCTTACAGAATGCTTTCACAATATGTCATAGTTCTTCAAAACAGAAGCAAACTTATTGCCACCCATGCCAACAGGTGGAAACACAGTCACCTCATTTGAACTTAATTTATTCGGGCTTTTGACAAGCACCACATAGCCATTTTCCTCAAAGGAAAACAAAATGACATTGCAGTTCAAAGATGCTTAAAAACTTCTTTTTCCCAAAGTTAATCTGCATGTCACCATTCTCCAGACTACATTGAAAATCCCCTACAGGAAAGTGCTGATAACATTGTGCACATTTATAAACTGCTACTGGCTGATGGGGCTTAGGCCTGCTGGTTAAAGTCAGAACTCTTGGGTTGAATTTAAAGAAAAGAATTGAGGGCCTTGACTTCTGGGACCTCCCACAGAATGAACGTGATTGGTTTTAACTCCATGTTCTGTGGCACATCACATAGTTAGTTTTGATTAAAAGCCAGCCTGGATCCTCAGAGATAAATGAATAGACAGTAACTCTTTATACCTTCAGAGGGTATTGTGAAGAGCTGTATCTCCTGTCTGCTTTATATCCTTACTCTCCTAAGCAAGCTTTAGTTTCCTCTTCAGGGTTGCTAACTGCCTAAACACTACAGAGGCCATTTGAAAAATCCCTGAGCACATAAGTATGATGAAATACAAAAATGTATATGGGAGAAAATTCAAGAAATTTAATATTGTCCATGTTAGACACTCCTCAAGATATAAATTGGTGGTGTCTCCTGGGCCTAATTGATAATAAACATCTTTCCTTTAAGACATCACTAAAGGTAAGTGCTTGATGTGGGGATTGCCACACACGGTTGTCAGCTGCCGGTCTATCCTATCTAGCCACAAGCCCAAGGTCAGCCTCTGAAAGCACAAAAGCAAGCACAGACATGAGCCCCACTTCTAGTCCTCTGTTTCTGAACCAGGACCACTTCCTTCCTGCCAGGCAGTATCTGTTGGCTGTTCCTCCTCAGTCAAAGACCTTAGCTCATAACAGTAGGAGATCATGGTTGTAATTGAAATTTCATACAGATCTTATGGACTTTGTTGATTTTATTTTAATTTTTACCCTACCATTGGAGTTGTAGGATGGAGCCATTGTTTGATTTTTCTTTCTTTCCTCCACTGTCCCACTTTTTTTTTTCTTTCTTCCTTTCTGCCTAAAATTATTTATTTTCTCAAACCAGATCAAATCTAAGCTGGAGAAGAAATCATATGCAAGCTCAGGATTTACCGTGCCCACCCCCCAGCCCTTCACCCTGGTGTCAGGGGAATCCCAGGAATTACAGAGTCCAGACCAAAGCCCTGCAGTCACTGCTCCTTCTCCCTCAGCATCAGAGCTCAGTTTCTTCTGTACTTCCCTAGTACAGTGGTCAAAGGCAAGGCTAGGAGACACTATCTAGAGAAGTTCTCCTGATAGAAAGGTAATGCAGTTCACATCAGTAACCTTACATTTCCTAGTAGCCATACTTTAAAAAAAATGAAATAAATTTTAATAATATTTTATTTAACCCAAAGTATTGAAAAAATATCAGTTTTGACATGAAATCTATGTAAAAGGTACTGAATTTTTTTTTTTTTTTTTTTGCTAAGTCTTTGAAATGTAGTGCATATTTTATACTTAGACAAGTCTCATTTGGTCTGGTCCCTTTCAGTAGCACAGCACAGGCTATGCTAGGGACCCTTAGCATCTCTCTTGGATGTATCCAAGAAGTAGGACATTACCACCTCTCACATGCATCTCTGACATTTTTCCCATTCCAGAATGAAAATTCTCCCCCACTTCCTATGCTCCCTTCTTTCTCTGATTTGCTTTTAGATCTATTGATGAGGGCAAGCAAACTTGAAACCCAGAATCCTTCTTTACCATTCATTCAGTTTTTCTGTCTCCTGTGGTTAGCTTGCTTTTTGTTTTTAAAGTAATGAAAATAAGCAAAAGGAACCACTGATTGCTGTCCTATCCTAAGTTTCTCTGCTTCCTTATGGTTCTTAGTGTTGATACTATCTTTGAATTATGTTGGGATCCTCAAAGATTTGGAATACCTGTACTTTTTGCAGTCCTACTCACATCTTTGGCATGGGGACATTTTGGAGAAAGCCATGTGATTTTCTCCTGATAGTCTGTGGATTTTAGGAAGCACCATTTGCATTATTTGACCTGAAGTTTCTCCCAGAAGCCGCATTCTATCTGGGGGCTGTTTTCCATGCCTATTTCCATCCTGGTTTCTTCTCTAGTGTATGTCCCTGATGAGTGGGAGGTCGCTCGAGAGAAGATCACCATGAGCCGGGAGCTGGGGCAGGGGTCCTTTGGGATGGTCTACGAAGGAGTTGCCAAGGGTGTGGTTAAAGATGAACCTGAAACCAGGGTGGCCATCAAGACAGTGAATGAGGCTGCAAGCATGCGTGAAAGGATTGAGTTTCTCAACGAGGCTTCGGTGATGAAGGAGTTCAATTGTCATCATGTGGTAAGAGCAGGTCCCTGAAAAGCCAAAATCTGACAGAGGGAGAAAGCATCTCCAGAGAACCCCAATGTGTCTGTGGTGACCCCTGTGGGTTTGGTGTCCCACCTTCTACCTTCTAGATAGTTACCCCATTGTTTCATCTGCAGAGCCTGGTTGGTGGAGGGCCTGGTCCTCCCTGCTCCTGGCCACCGGGCCCCAGCACCACACAGACAGTTCCAAGTAGTGTGGGCAACCATGTGGGCAACCCTTCCCCCACTGAGTCCTTCTCTTTTTGGTTCCTCCCAGGTGCGGTTGCTGGGTGTGGTGTCCCAGGGCCAGCCAACACTGGTCATCATGGAACTGATGACACGGGGGGATCTCAAAAGTTATCTCAGATCTCTGAGGCCAGAAATGGAGGTCAGTTTTGATTTTCATCAACCTCACATGTTATCATACCTGTTTCCTTTAAAACCTCTCTGTAGAAAAATATTTTGTCTTGGGGCTGGGGATATGGCTCAGTTGGTAGAGTGCCTGCCTCGCAACCACAAGGCCCTGGGTTCAATCCCCAGCACCGCCAAAAAAAAAAAAGAAAGAAAAATATTTTGCCTTTAAGTCAATTTACTTTTCAGCCTCAAGTGTTTCTTGCTGCAAGCTTGGTTATAGTCTGTTATATAAAGGATTTCACAACTACAGGCTGTCCTTGATCTTTGTGAGACAGACTTGTCCTTCCTCAGATCACTGTCCACGTAAGCAACTCTGTGCCTTTGTGACTGCATTTCCTCACATCCATCCCCAGGCCATGTGGGTGCCATCCCTCTCCCCAAAGCCTTGCCTGCTAGCCTGCCCTGCTGCCAAGAGTCACCTCCTCCTCCACTAACTTCCCCGTGCACTTGACTCATCTACTAGCACTTATTGTCTTTTGTGGTCCTCTAAGTGTGTCCCTTCTTCACCCATCATCTTCAGTTTTTTCATTCAGCTTGTAACTTGGATGTCTATTTGTGGCAGGCATTCTTTCTGTAAATGCTTGTTAAAGTTCAATGTTGGTCTGGGTACAGTGGCTCACTCCTGTAATCCCAACAGCTCAGGCAGGAGGCTGAGGCAGGAGGATCGAGAGTTCAAAGCCAGCCTCAGAAACTTAGCGAGGCCCTAACAACTCAGTGAGACTGTGTCTCTAATAAAATATAGAAAAGGGCTGGGGATGTGACTCAGTAGTTAAGAGCCCCTAGGTTCAATCCCTGGTACCAAAAAAAAAAAAAAAAAAAAAAAAAAAGTCAATGTTAGGCTGGCTGGATTTTTGCCCTTATCTCTGGGAAGCTGCTAGAGTTTTCCCACCCCGTTCTGTACACAAGACATCTGCTTACTCACAAGACCATTACGTGTGTGCGCATGGGCGCGCACACACACACACACAGAGCCCTTCCCTTACACTGTCAGCAGTCTTTACCTTTGAGACTAGGAAGCAGGAGTTCTTAAATTCTGCATCTGTATTTCAGTCTTGATCCTGAGTCAGTGTATTGCTTGCACTTTTGAATAATAATCACCTCAGCTGCACAATCACTGCTTAGTCTAGTAAAAATTTCAACGTGCTGGAGTCCTGTGTAATCTTTCATTAGTCATTGTAGTGTCTCTCCTTCTGTCCAATTAACCTACTACCTGGTTTTTTAACATGGAGGCCCTGACTTACATGTCATTAATTCTAAGAGTAAGCTAGTAGGTAAACACTGGCAAATCTTCCCAGCAACACCTGCCTTTCATTGGGCTGCCTCAGTGGGTCTCAGGTCTTCACTTTGACCCTGACTTCGCTACTTATGATGTAAGCACTGTGTCTGCCTACATTCTTTAGAAGCACTAAGAACCCTTCCCCTTTTTTTTAACCCCTTTTGCATTTCTGTTGCTACTCTGTTTTTTTCTTCTTTTAATCTTCAACTTAATCATCTCCCAACTGATAGTTTCTTCATTTTAGTTCCAAGCACCCGTTCAAAAATGACCTCGTTTATTTACAGCACATGATGTTTGGAGTGTTTTGAGAGCCACCATCTGAGTGTGGCCTGAGGCTCTGAGCAGGGTGGTTGATGACTCTCTCAGCTTCATCCCTCCCAACATTGGTGTCCAGCACCCTGCATGGTAGTCCCTTTTCCTGGCTCACTTAAATCCACAAACCTGCATGTAGAAGAAGAGCCTGATCAAATAGGTGACTGGAGGTGTGGCAGAATATTCATTATTTGCCTTTATTACTGGAGCTGTAGCAGAATGTTTGTTACTTGCCTCATTCCAGGCAATTATCATCTTCTTCCCCAATTTGGGCATAGAATAAAAAATTATAACTTGGTCTTGGTGCTGGCTCTGACAGTGGTTACTACCTCTGATCCTCAAGCAGCCACTATAGGTGTCTGGGCCTCAGTTTCCTCTTGTGTAAAGTAAGAAGTTTGGGTGAAATGGTTACTGAAAGCCTTTTCAGATCTAAAATTCACCTTTAGATTTGTCAGATTTAAGTTTTGTCTAACTCATATCAAGTATAAAAGTGAGTATTCATATCCTGCAGCTACATTATATTCTCCCTCCCCCACCCACACTGTTCAGATTTGTTTATTTACCCCTAAGTATAGGTGCATGTGTGCTTGTCTTCAATAGCTCTAATCAAATTAAAGATTCCTGTTCTCTCCTTTTTTTTTTTTTTTTTTTTTTTTTTGAACCAGGGATTGAACTCAGGGACACTTGGCCACTGAGCCACATCCCCAGCCCTATTTTGTATTTTATTTAGAGATAGGGTCTCACTGAGTTGCTTAGTGCCTTGCTAAGTTGCTGAGGCTGGCTTTGAACTCACGATCCTCCTGACTCAGCCTCCCAAGTCGCTTGGATTACAGGCGTGCGCCACCGCGCCCGGCTTCCTGTTCTCTTAAGAAAAATGAAATAATGGTAGCACTATGAACTGAAGAAATTTCAGCCCTTTCTCTCAGTGCTTAAAATTAAGTTCCTTGTATTGATTATTTCACATTATAAGTGACAACTTCATAGTAATACCTGTACTGCATACTCCAATAACTTAAATGTTATGAGCCTTAACTTTGCATTTCACCTGCACATTTCCTGGTTTACATGTTTAAAGCTCTGAAAAGGTTAAAAGGACATGTTAGGTTCTAAGGTGGGTAGAGCATGTCTAAAGAAGACTCCTGTGTAAAAAGGAGGAAGTGATGTTGGCTTCCCTCAGTGACATGATGTCACTTCTTCAGATAAGTGAGAGGTGAGTATTTTGAGTCACCAGCGACAGTCTTGTTAGCCTCTTCAGAACTTGTGTATGTCCTGGAATGTGGAAAACCAATTGAGAAGTCCTGGGAGGGTTGTTAACTGCTTCTAGATACTGGCTTTCAGTGGAAACAGCCCCCAGTGGGCTAGAGCCAGCACCCACTGAGCACTGGTCATGGGCCAGGTGATCCTCCAGGCAGTGAACTGTGGTGGAGACCATGTGGAAGAGCCCAAGTGGGAGTCCAGGTGGTTGGATACCAGAGTCCTGGCAATGTTCCATAGCCCTCATGGCCTGAGCTAGGAAGGCAATATATAGAACCTACCAGCAGAGATGGCTTTGCAATTAGGGAAAACAAGGTAAAATCTTTCTCACTAGAACCCACAAAAGCTAGTTAATATTTAAACTATGGGGTCATGATCAGTTTTTGCACTTTTTTTTTTAGGATGAAGAGCTTTGGATATATGTTTTATATGACTCTTTTTTCCAAATGGATTTATTACTATTTGAGGGTAATTGTTTCCAGTTCCAAATTGTTCCCTTCCTCTGCAGAGAGGGGATCCTTATCCATGTTGCTGGTCACTGTTTTACACTGATCTCCATGATGAACTTCAGCTGGATTTCATTTGTTCTTGCTGCCCACAGAAAATAGTAATCTAAGGTGAAGAAATGAATCTTGGTATCTTTGTACCTTAGAAGTAAGTGGAAGGGAAAGGATATAAATAATTCCCACAATGCTTATGTGGAAAATAAAACATGCAGAGTCCATTTGGGAAGCACATTTCATATTTCTATGTGGCCTTTGTAATGTTTTGTTTCTGTTCACATGGTCTTTGATTATGGAAATCAAAGGAACATATAAACTAATAGGAATCTGAGTAACTGAGAACCTTAATATCAAAAATTGCTTGTTTGACTTTAAGTAATTTTTGCCTTACCCAAAACAGAAAATGTTGGTCCTAAAAAGTGCTAATTGGTGTTTCCCTTGGCAGCCCTATATGATATGGTCAGGGATCAAGTGTATGACTTCACCACCAAGCAGATGCCATGGTCTCCATAATAATATGTTCCTTCTCAGCACATACTGATTTCTTCACAGAATGACCTGTGGTGTTGAGGACAAGGATGGATTTGCAAACCCTAAAGAAACTTGAGGTAGAAAAAAATTCCTAAATTCTCAGGTGATTTTTTTTTTTTTTTTTTTTAATCTCTAACAGAATAATCCAGTCCTTGCACCTCCAAGCCTAAGCAAGATGATCCAAATGGCTGGAGAGATTGCAGATGGCATGGCATACCTCAATGCCAACAAGTTTGTCCACAGAGACCTTGCTGCCCGGAATTGCATGGTGGCCGAAGATTTCACAGTCAAAATTGGAGGTATGTCTTTGCTTTCCAGGTTTAAGCAAGAACAAAATCTCAGTGATCTAAGGACCTTGTGGGCATTATTCTGTTTATGGAGAGTTTTTCCAGCTCATCTCCTGAGTGCAAAGAGAATCGATATGATTGTCTTTAGTTGTTAGTCAATCACAAACCCACCCAGGCTGGCTTTAATCCTGAGAGCATGTGGACACAGTGGTCTGGGTAGCGGCCATGGTCCCTCAGGCCCCCTCTTCTCCTAGCATTTTAGGCATTTCTAGGTAAAATACTTCTCAACATTGGTTACAACAATAATCAAGACAGTGTCCACAGGTGATTTCAGCTTGAGAAAAGTCACAGTTCAATCTTCCTGCAGTTTCTCTGGCTTATAAGGGAAACTGTCCCTTCCCAAAGGTCCACAGAGTTTTCTAAGAGGTGAAGTGCCTTCATAGTGAAGCCCCTGCAACAGAGCAGGGATGGTGGCAGGGACAGTTATGGCAGTCCCTCAATTGAAGATCACTGCTTAATGAGTTTCACTCCATACTCTTGACCCTGCTGTCAGGACAGTTCCTGTCATGATCTGAACTGACCACACTACCAGGTAGACCCCATGTTTCCACCCCTCTCTATTATAACAACAAAAAAATGTACAGGATTGAATTTCTGAAAGGCTGAAGCTCTTCTCAGCCTTTCAGTTTGTGTTTTTGCTCTGGTCTTATAATCTAACAAAAACATATAGCATCAAGGTTGCTCAGGGGACCACCTGCTTTTACCATGACCTTTATCTTCCCACTACAATAAGGTAATAGTTGGGACTGGGGTTGTGGCTCAGTGGAAGAGCACTTGCCTAGCATGTCTGAGGCACTGGGTTTGATTTTCAGCACCACATAAATAAATAAAGGCATTGTGTTCGTCTACAACTAAAAATATTTTAAAAAGAAAAAAGATAATAGTTCATTAAAAATATATACATACTGAGAATCTGCAGAGAATCTTAACATGCAACATGCAAGGAAAACTATTTATAGTTGACCTCTTTGTCTAGCTCTTGAACCATGTGCTCTTACATGTTTGCCTGTGTTTTTTTTCCCCTGGGCAATGGTTTTTCAAATGAAATGTTTTGGTCCCTAGTGAGAAATGAGAATCCCCACTAGAGTGGTTTCCAAAACAGGGATGAGGGTGTTTACTTTGCATTTATTTATAGGATCTGGAGGTGCTAGAATGCAACCACTTCATAGTTCAGATATCATTTAGTCATTGGAGTTACACATCCAGGATCCCCTAGTGTGTCCCTAGACCTGGCCCTTTGAGGCATCCTCACATTTG
The DNA here is from genome assembly GCA_020662805.1 of Glaucomys volans. Classification (NCBI taxonomy): domain Eukaryota; kingdom Metazoa; phylum Chordata; class Mammalia; order Rodentia; family Sciuridae; genus Glaucomys; species Glaucomys volans. The sequence goes on from JAJEJO010001079.1 coordinate 212,444, forward strand.
GTGCCCCATGAAGCCCAGCTTGGCTGTGCAGCCCTTTAGGAGGAAGAGGGAGTCCAAGAGGCTGTCCTGCCTCCCAGGTTCCCAGAAAGAGCCACTCTCCTTAGTGACTGGGTTTCCTTCATGCATCCTGACTGCTTCCCCTTCCCTTCTCATCCCTCTCACTTGGGGGACGCAGATTGTAGCTTTGGCCCAGTACAGGATGGAGAGAGCCCAGTGAGCCTGAGGAGCAGGTTCCTTCAGTCCTATGAGCCTTGTTTTTCTTTTTAGAATTGAAATATTTTAGTTGTATTTAGGAAAACACTTTTTTTTTCTGGAATTTTATTCTTTTCCATTTTTTGACAGCCAAGGCAAATGCTCTCATTTGTATGTCACTGGGTTAATTCAGAAATAAGACACTAGCACTTCATTTGTATCCTTCACAAGGGTTCATAAATGTTTTCCCAGTGCCCATTGTCTCATGAATTACAAGCATGACAAATAATTTCACTGGAGCCAACCTGATGGCCCTTAGTATGCAAGTAAATTATGTTGGTTAAGAAACTTTGTTTTCCTTGTATTTGCTTTGTAGCCTTACCTGTTTGTGGCATGAGTTAGAGACATGATGGACATTTTTTAAAATTAGTGCAGTCCTTTCTCCTGGGAAGGAGAAAGGAAGAGTCCATGTGAGAAAAGGTTCTATGATTGAGTGGAAAATCAAAATCCAACAAAGGAGCAGTAAGTCAGGATTATAAAACAAACCTGCCATCAAACATAATTCTGTGACATCTTCTAGAGACATAGAAAAATGCAGGGGAGCCAGGTGCAGTGGCGCATGCCTATCATCCCAGCACTTGGGAGGCTGAGGCAGGAGAATTGCAAGTTCAAAGCCAGCCTCAACAACTGAGCGAAGCCCTAAGCAACTCAGTGAGACCCTGTCTCTAAATAAAATACAAAATAGGCCTTGGGATGTGGCTTAGTGGTGGAGTGCCCCTGGGTTCAATCCCCAGTACCAAAAAAAAAAAAAAAAAAAAAAAAAATGCAGAATTTTCAAAAATGAATGGGAGTATTATGTTGAAAACAATATTGATAACTCCAGAGGCCCAGTAAATATCATCTCTAAGGCACTTTATTGTACACTTTTGTTACTGTAAGTTGTTACTCCAGATATTTCCTGCTTTATTAAGTGGTAAAGCTCCTTGCTTTCCTCTTGCCATGGGCCTTGCTAGATCAAGTAAATGAGAGGCTACACTCTCTTGTTTCTTGGATCAAAACTATAGTTTTCAAAACTGTGTCACTGACCCTTGGTTTATGCAGTACATATTTTCTTGATAAATCTTGGGACTTGATGATTTGTCAACTGCCTCTCATTTTAAATGCAACAAAGGAATTAACTTCTTTAAGGAACCAGATTATAAAGGTATTTAAAAGCAGAGATTTCTTGATATTTTCTTGTCATGTGATTAGTCATCTTTCATTTTTCCTGCCTTATAAAATTAGAAACCTTCATATTGGTTCATCTGAAAGTGTAATGAGTCTGTATCTACCTAGGACATAAAAGAGGCAAAGGGCCTATTCTTTGACAAGGACCATGCACTTGCTTCTGCCTTAAGAGCAGCTCCTGCAGGGTAACTGTGTGCTTTCTCTGCACCTTCCAGATTTTGGTATGACACGAGATATCTATGAGACAGACTACTACCGGAAAGGAGGGAAAGGGTTGCTGCCTGTGCGCTGGATGTCTCCTGAGTCCCTCAAGGATGGAGTCTTCACCACTCATTCAGACGTCTGGTACGAGAGCCTTTTTCTGCAAGGCCAGCCCAGGGCATCCAGCCTTTGCACATGCCACCAGTCAGGCTCAAGGGTTTTATTTTCTTCCTGGTCTCTACTCATTGCTACCCATTTCCAGCTTTAGCTCTGTGTTTTGTGGGCTAACACTAGAAATGGCTTTAAAACTGGAAGTATTGGGCTTTGAGGTGGTCCTATTATCAGTGGGCTAACTAAGAACAGAAGGGCATTTGTGGGACCAATGTTTCTTTTCATCTTTAGCAGGTATTGATTGTGCTTCTGGGAACTGGGACATGTCAAAAGTTTTACTTCTTTTTGCTTCTCCCCTTGCCTACCTTTCCTCTTTCTCAATAAATAGTGTGCATATGTGTGATGCATATGCACATGTGTGTACCTACTTCACCTAATTGAATGTTCACTTCAGATTGCAGGCAACACTTTTTTTAGACCCAAAGCTTATGATTCTTGTCATGTTTTCCTGTTGGTCCCCATTTGCTGTCTGCCTTCTCCCATGGGCATCCATGGCTATGGACCCATAGATGATTATGGAAAACAAAATGTCTCCCTTAGTTATAAAAATATCTTGTGGTGGAAGCTTATCGGCTAAGGGGTGCAAAGACTTTCCTGTAGTACTGTTTATTGCAGTTGCCTGGACACATTGTATAGAGGCAGTCAGATTCTGAAATACAACTGAGATTCTTGGCAGGCAAAAGCCCTGGCACATCCACCTTCTCGAATGTCAGTGAGTGTCTTGGCTTTCCTCTTGGGAGATCCCATTGCTGTTGTGTTACAGAAATGGTAGTTGTTTACTCCAGCTGTCCAGATGACTGCATAAGGGAACTATTTCAATAGTGACCGACATCATTTTTTTTAACCTCATGAACCTTTCACAGTCAAGGGCCTTGGATTTTATTTTGAAGACAGATGCAAATTGGAAATAGCTTTTGAATCCAGCAAAGCCTGAATGCTTCTTAAGCTCAGGGATGAGATCCATTCTACAATCAGCTTGTCCAAGATGGTTACCTCTTTTCTGTTAAATCAAAATGTTAGAAGATGAGGTGTCAGAAGAGGGCATACCTGTGTGCATATATGCATCTGTTTATCTAAGCTTTGTGCTTACAGACCACTTTGAGGTCAGCCTACAGGGTAAGAAAATAGAAGCAGGGTAAGAAGATGAAGCTGGAGTTGTTAATACCTCACAGGCTCACTCTCACCATCATTTACCAACTGTCACTTCAGAGAGCAGCAAAGGGGTAAAACAGGTGCCAGTGTTCTCCCCCAAGACTACATAGCCATTATGAATGAATAAGAAAAAATATCCATAAAGGACATAGGCATTTGGAATTCATTCCCTTAAACATCCAAACATTGACAGTGCTTTGGGCTTTAGGGTGTTTAATCAGGCCTTTGAGGATAACACATTGGGGAAGCTCAGGGTGCATCCTAGGCTCTACCCTGAAATTGTCCCCTCTCCAAAGAATGGAAATCATTTTATATTATATTCAGTAGCACAAAACAATCATTTCAAAATTGTTAAGGTCTAGGAAACAGAATTCTGTCTGGGCTTTGTAGAAGAGAACCCAGAGTCTTAGAGTTGGGAGGCTCCTGGAGGTCAGTGTCCCAAATCCCCACACTGTGTCCTTCACAACTGGCATTTGAGCTTATGTGAAGATGCTTCCAGGGACTACGTGTTCAGTCCCTCCCTCAGCCTGGCCAGCCGGACTCTTCAAATGTCTTTATTCTTTGCACACCCTTCTCACAGTTGGCTTCCCTATGACATCTCTTTGATCCTCCTGTCTGCAGCACAGTCACACACCCTGCTTTATTCTTGATCAGGTTGTGGAGTCATCCAAGAGGCCTCTCTGTCCTCTAGTTGAACACCCCTGGGTCCTGCTGTCATCCTCGGATCTTTGGTCCGTTGGGAACTGTGGCCACTCCTTCTGCAACTCCTGCATCCTTCTCAAATGGCCTGTTTGGCTTAGAGGGCATGGTGTGCTCCTAGGTATGGAGAAAACAAAGCAAAGAATGGGGAGTGGGACTTTGCAGCATAGTCATGCTCCCTTCCTGAGCACTACCCCACGCACAGCCTTTGTTTCTTGACTTGTTAAGAAGTTTTCCAGCCAGCCACAAATTCCAAGGTTATTTGCTTCTTTGATGACTAATTCCAATCAATGGGGAATACCTGGGACAGGTATGTGCTAACCACCCTCTTCCCCCTCCAGGTGAGATCACACCATGGGATCTGTTTACTTGGAGGAAATAACCCCAGTGCCCATGCTTAGAGAAGACTTTACAAAGAGGCATTTGTCTAATGTTTAGAGATTAACTCTGTCCACAAAATATAAGACTTGCTTTTGGGTGAAGACATTAATAGCTAAGGCCACATAGTGAAATGCCTTCTTTGAAAAACACATGGGTGTTACATATTTCTCAGTGCCTCTGCCTGACTGTGTAGCCTTGGTCAAGTCACCAGGCTTTTTTGAGCTCTCCTGGCTTGTCAGTAAGGTAAAGAATGTCTAGGGATACCTGTCCTCTCTGCTTCCTCTGTGGTATTTTGAAAGATGTTTAAATGGCTATTATGATGACTGGTGTTGGGTAGAGATGACACAGCCCCTGTACCGTGGAGCAGAAAAACAATGGAACTTAGTTCTCATATTGAACTGTGAAGGACAACCACAGACTGGAACACTTGGTGTCACAAGGACAGGTGAAACTGACATCAGACAAAAGTCATTCAGGAAAAAACTTTTGCAGTTCAATTTGATAAGAATTAGTGGTTGCTTCCTGTTTTATTTCATGTGTGTGATTGTGATGATATCAGTGTATAGAAGAAGCAGGTATGACAAAAGATACCAGGGCTGTCCTCAAGGGAGTAAGTCTTGTAGAGAAGAGAAAGTGACCTGGCAGGTTAGGGTCAAGGAAGTCTTCATAGATGAGATGAAGTTGTAGGACCACCCCAGTGTTTAGATTGTCACCAATGAAGCAATGGGGAAGGGGTTCCTGGCAGGGAATGCTGGGGGAGAGTGGGGAATAGTAGTACCTTCTTGAGGGAATCGGGTTGCTGACTTGGTCACTGTGTTAGGGATTTGGGCTCCATTCTGCAGGCTCTGCGGAGACTGTTAAGGTTTCTGAACAGGAGATGACCTAGAGCTGTTGTAAGAAGTTCACATTAACTGGAATGGAAGGGTGCAGTAGGCTGGGCAAGGAAGACCACCTGCACAAAGGAGGCCCTGGGGGCAGGGAAGGAAGAACTGTATGCAGCTTTGGACAAACCTGCATTTTAACTGCCAAGTCACAAGACCTCAGAGAGGCCAGGGTGACCATGGGTGTTCCACTCAGGTGGAACAGAACGTTGGCTGCAAGGAGGCTGGGAGAAGAACAGGAAGCCTGAGTTTGTGGAGGGGCTTGGAGTAGAGCTATGGGGCTGCAAGGGCATGGATAGAGCCATCCAATTAGAAGTGGCTACCTGAAAACTGGTGACATGGCCAGGAAAAGTGGTGGAGCAAGAGAAGTGGGGTTGGGAGGAACCATGTCAGACCATTTCTCAGACCAACTGGCAGTAGATGCAAATAGGAAGCACTTCACTTTTGCTAGGTGGCAGTGCAAGGGCAAGGATGGGCACTGCCGCCTCTGCGGTATGCTGCTGCTGTTACTAGGGCAGGTTTTGGAAGGCAGAGCTGCCCCACCACTGAAGCTGATGGAAAACCTGCTTCCTTTGCCCAGTTCTTTTAAAAGCCATGCTTCGGCCATGCTTTGGTTTTTATGGGTCTCTTGTACAACTGAAGACTATTTCTTGGTTACTTGCAGTTAAAAAGGACTTTGGGTTGGTCAGTCCTCTGATTGCTAAGGTTCTATTTCTAACATCTGCTTTTTGTATCAATTTGTACAAGAAATTTTTGTTCAACAAGAACTGAAGCAGTCAACAAAACATTCTGATATAGTCGGAATCCTCTACCCACACCTCTGGCTTATACACAAGACCAGGCTTCCTAGAGCTCTGAGTGGGAAATACCTTGCACCAGGTTTTTCCATGAGACTTGGCCAGTACTCTGGGCCAGTTCCATGAGAAAGCCTCATGGGCAGCTTGCTCACAGGCAGTCTGCTTTATTCCACTGATGTGACCCTGGCATAGTGCAAATAGATCAGGGGGAATTTATGAAGGTGGGTATTTACCCTGGGAAGCTACATTTATTTTGCAGATTATAGCATTGCTTTTTTTGAACATTATTTATCTGAAATTTCTGCATAAATATATCTGTTTATAATTTGATTTTCTGAACTGACAGGCAAATCTGCAGGCATGGCAGAACTGCTCACCTCTTTATTGCAGTGCCGGGGATTGAACCCAGGGCCTTGTGCTTGCCAGGCAAGCACTCTACCAACTGAGCTGTATCCCCAGCCCTCTGCTCACCACTTTGCCTACAAAGTTCATTCTTCAACCAGCATCTGTATAAAGAGATTCTTTATTGTTGTGGCACAATTCATGGGCCACTTCAGCCCACCCCAGACCCCACCTGTGAACAAGGGCTCTGGACCAGCAGCTCCTGGGCTCTATGTGGGTTCCAGGATTCTATTCTGTCTCCTGGGCCAAATCAGGATCTCTGTAGAGCTTTTAAACATTCCAAGGCCCAGGCCTTTATCCCCAAATGATCAAATCAAAGCTCTTGTTGGGGCCCCAGGCATCAGTCTATTTTAAACATTCCCTGGAGGTTCTCTTGTGTAGCAGCGTTCAGAGCCTCTGGGATAGAGATTTCTAAGCTGATCCTAAGAATCTCCTGAGGAGCTTGTTAAGACCTATTATCCCAAGTCAGTGACTGGCTAGAACCTGGGGGTCTGCATTTTTTTGTTCTTAGAATAAAGCAAGTTTGGAAAGTACCACCCTGTGGGGGTAAATGACTGGGACTAGGAACTGAGTGCCATGATCTAGATCAGGGGCTTCTATACCATGCAGGGGTTGCTGCAAGCTCCCCAAGTATCAGCTGCCTCAGCTCTGCCACCCAGGGCTGAAGTTGCAGAGATCATTAGTGGTGATAGAGGAGGGCCGACGTCCCACATTCAGCACAGTGCCTGGCTTACTGCCAAGCAGTCACCTCCATGAGGACAGTGTTTCAGTGCCTAAGATTAAGAAAATGATGGTAAGGAGGGGCAGTGGTCTTGCCATCCTTCTCCAAGCTGCTCATGTTTCTTTTCTCCCTGTAGGTCCTTTGGGGTCGTCCTCTGGGAGATTGCCACCCTGGCCGAGCAGCCGTACCAGGGCTTGTCCAACGAGCAAGTCCTTCGCTTCGTCATGGAGGGTGGACTTCTGGACAAACCTGACAACTGCCCTGACATGCTGTATGTATTTCCTGGGCCCCCTCAGCTCTCCTTTGATTTATTTCATCAAATAACTATTTTCCTGAGTCATATAAGATTAAAAATTACAGGAACCAGAAATTCTCTCTGGTCCTATGGGTGTGGTGATGGTCTAGAGCAGATTAGAACAGGGTTTATTTATCCCCTTTGGAAGATCCTACAGGTCCTGTGCCTTTTTGCCGACATCTTAATGGCACCGTGGTTTCTGAGACACAATGAGTCTCTATAAACTATTTGACCCTAGCAATCTTTGCTCATCCTTTCTGTGCAAGGTTTTAAAAAAAAAAAAAAAAGTCAACAACAGCCAGGTGCGGTGGTGCACGCCTGTAATCCCAGCACTTGGGAGGCTGAGGCAGGAGGATCACGAGTTCAAAGCCAGCCTCAGCAACTTAGCAAGGCCTTAAACAACTCAGTGAGACCCTGTTTCCAAATAATAAAATACAAAATAGGGCCGGGGATGTGGCTCAGTGGCCGAGTGCCCTGGGTTCAATCCCCAGTACCAAAAAAAAAAAAAAAAGTCAACAACACAATACTTACTACTCTTAAATCAAATTCAGGAGTCTTTCATAAGCCTTAGGCGGGCCTGAGAGAACTGCCACAGCTGGTGTACACAAAGCTTATGGTCAGGACTCCCTCATTTATCACGTAAGGTAAACCTCAGACAGTTTCAGTTTTAACAAAGTGCCACCACATTGGCATCACCCCCAACTCAGTTCTCTGTTATGAGTTAGAAAAGTCACAAGCTACCAAAGTACCCTGATCTCTGAGCCTCATTTCAAGGAACAGTGTGAGTTTTGGGTTGAATGAATCCCTTTGTGGTCACAACTCTGGACGTACCCAGCTTTGGGCACTGATGAGTTTAGCTCCTAAAATCTGTTAGATAATGAGGGTATGTGCCTCATAGGCCTTACTTCTCAGTGCTCCTTGGAGATGCCCCTTAGAGATGCCCCCAGCTTTTGTCAACTTTCCATCACCATAACAAATACCTAAGATATTCAGCTTACAAAGAGAAAAGGATTCTTTTGGCCCACAGTTTTGGTGGCTTCAGTTCTTGATCAGCTGGCATGTTGCTTTGGGGACTGGGATAAGGCAGTCCATCTTGGCAAAAGTGCATGCCAGAGCCAAACTACAGACCTCATGGCTTGGAAACAAAAGTAAGCCATAAAGGGCTGGGGTCCCGCTGTCCCCTTCAAAGTCATGCCCTAATGACTTTGAAGTCCTCCCAGTAGGCCCCACTTCCTACAGGTTCTTCTGTCTCCCAGCAGCACCAAGCTGAGAACCATTGCTTTCAGCACATGGCCTTTGGAGACATTAGCATCCAAACTATAGCACCCCGCTGTGGTTGGAGAGCTTGCTCTACTTTCCAAAGGCTGGTGTTTTGTGGCTTGGTGGAGGTCCAAGCTGCTAAAGGGGGAAGGGATTAGTTGTTCTTCCTGGACTAAAGTCAAGGAGGTGTAAAGGTGTTCTGGTTGGATCATCAGGTGTGGGTATAGAATGGGGGAGCATCAGGCTTGTTTGTTTGTTTTTAATATTATTTAGTTGTCAGTGGATCTTTTATTTTATTGATTTACTTATATGCGGTACTGAGGATCCAAAACCAGGACTTTACACATGCCAGGTAAGTACTCTACCACTGAGCCACATCTTCAGCCCCCAGGCTTGTTTTTTATGTGTACATTAAGGCCAGGCTCAGAGATTCTTCTGTATCCCAAAAGATAGACATGAAGGTGGGCTCCACCAGTATGTCACAGTCAGTTTGGGAATTTTCTAGAAATGCTTTTCAAGACAGATTTGGCTTCACTTCATAAAGCATCCTAGAGGAATTGTTGAACTGTTTTTATGTCTACATGAAATGTCAAACAGATCTTCCCACCCACCTGTGCACCCTCCCTCAGTAGAGTACTGACAAGGCTGGAGCCCTGTAGTGGCAGGATGATATACAGGCAAGAGCTGGACACATGTCCATGAGCACAAGGATATGGACCCCAGCAGCCATGAAAGCTTTTCTCAGGTGACCATGGACCAGAGGTTCAGACACAGGTGTGCCAGCTCTCTGTTCTGTCTTCTGAGGCAGAAGGTGTTGGACAGGTTGTGATCTCATCTAAGGCTCAGGGTCATCTTCCAGCTCCTTCAGTTGGTTGGTTGGAGGTGGCTGTAGCTGTAGGACTAAAGTCCCTATACTCTTGCCTCTTGTTGACTGGGCACCGTGTTCAGCCCTGGAGGCTGTTCGAGTCCTTGCCACATGCCACCTCCATTGGCCCTCATAGCAGAGCAGCTTATTTTTTCAAGGTCTAGAAGACTCTGCTGCTTCTACTGTTTTTAACCTGCTTAATTCAGATCCACCCAGCATAATCACACTTTTGTGCAATTCAGAATTAAAGGCGTGAACTATCTCACCATGTTTACAAGACCCCCCAACACGCACACTGATGAGGGAACTCAATGGGGTGTTTACACCAGAGGTAGGAATCTTGGGCCATTTTAGGATTGCACATCCTCAGAAAGGGAAGTCTTTGTCCTAACAGCAAACCAAGATCTTGTTTTTATTTCAAAGCACTTTGAGTGTTACTCTCAAGACTGCATCCCATGTACAGGAAGTGAGCTTCTTTCCCCTGGCTCTAACTGTGTGGCTAAAGTGGGGGCTTAATACAGCACCCCTCTGCTGCAAGATAGTGTGCAGTGGGCATTATGTTCATTAGTTGCTGTTTCTGAAAATCTGTTCAGCAAAAGCCTATTCTGTCCCATGCACACCTTGCATGAATTAAGAGGTCCACAAGGAGGATGCCTAAGAATGCCCCCATGAAGGCATCCTTCTCTCATTGGCTAGTGTATGAGGGGGGGTGCCATTGTCTCCTCTGAGTATAGGAAATCAGGGAGAGACTTAAGCCTGGAGACAGTCCTGGATCTACAGAGTAAGGCCAGCACTGATGGTACCTCTGCTTCTGAGAGGACATGGGGCACTGGATCTCCCAGATCCCTTGTTAAAGAGACTTCTAGTACAGTTTCTTCAGAACGCTACAACCCAAAGTTGGAAGAGACTCAAAAGGCCACTCAGTATGTTTTTCTTGCCCAGCATAGAAAATCCACCGTCTCCTCACCTGTACCCAAAACCTAATAGTTGAAAACAACGATTATTATCTCTTATCTCACAGAGTTTCTGAAGATGAGAAATCTGGGAGCGGCTTAGTAGGATGGCTCTGGCTTAGAGTCTCTATGTTCTTACTGTCAAACTGTCAGCAGGATTGTGGGTCTCTGATCACCTAGGGTGGTGGATCTTCTTCTAAGGCACTGATGTGGCTGTGTACCATGTGAGGTCTCTCTATGTGGACCTCCCCATAGCACCACTGGAGTGTCATCATGACACACAGATAGCTTCCCCTAGAGCAGGGCTCACCAAACTCTATAGGGTCAGATAGTCAGTAAATATTTTTGACTCCGGGGCCTGCACGATCCTGATTGCAACAACTCAACTTTGCTGCTGTGGTACAGAAGCAGCCATAGAGATCATATAAACAAGTGTGGCTGGGGTCCAACAAAACTTTACTTTTGGATACTAAAATTTGAATTTTGTATCATTCCATGTTATCACATAACTTTCTTTGATTATTTTCCCCCCGACCATTTGTAAATGTAAAAGCCATTTGTCGTTCAGAGGCCCTACAAATTCAGGGAGGCAGCAGGCCAGATGCCTGCTCTGCCTTGCACTGGAACCAATGATCCACAAGCAAACTGACCTCCAGTGTCCTTTCTGACCTAATCCCAGAAGGAACACTCTACTGCTCCCATTTCCTCCAGGGTTCACAGTGTAGGAGGGGATTACTCAGAGAAGCTCTGGGAGTCCTGAAGGCTGGCCTCCACTTTCTGTACCTGCAATGTCCCCTCCAGGTGGTCATCTGCTGTCCACCTTGAACAGTGTAGCCTCTGAGATAAAAAGTAAGAAATGGGGAACCCTGATGCCCACTGAATTTGCATAAAGGTTTGCCAGAATAGATTTAAATACCAGAATTAGTGGTGTTTAGCAAGCTTAGAAACAGCCCAGGAAAGCAGGTGTGAGTTTTGTTCCTGTGGTTTGATGTTGGTTGAGGGAGAGGTATTGTTTTTGTGCTTTTTCTTAGACTTGGATGAATGTTTATCTCTGGGAAACTTTTGGGACTCTTGAAGTTGATCCACCTCCAGATGACTGGAGTTCACTATTAATTCAATATGCCTGGGAAGCAGCCCACCTGCCATGGGAAAGGCAGTGAACTTCCTGTTCCCAGAGTGAAGACAAGGAAGTTTACACAGAGAGGTTACTCTTGGATAAGAAATGTGTAATTCACAAGTCATTTCTGCTTTGCCATCCAGAACCCCCTTGGCAAATTTGTCTCGCTTCTAAGAAGAGAACAGAAGAAAGGGAGGTGAGGCTAGTTTCATAGGGAGTGGCTGTGTCATCCTTCTTAATTTACTGATGAGCTTACATGAAGAAGAAGGGTTCTGGGAGAGGAGTTCTTTTGTTATGAGGAATGAAAGAATGGACTTTGTTTATCCCAGAGGACAGCAGAGTTCCTAAGCCCTTAAGAGTTGCTGGGGTCTAAAGTGGGAGAGGAAACCTTTCACCTTTGTGGTTCTGCTGTGGCAGCATGTACTCCCTGGCCATGTCATGACCCCTGCGGGACTCAGCATCAGGAAGACCCTACAGCTGTTTAGTGATGCCTGTACATGAAGTCAGTTGCCTCAGGAGTAGCCAAGCCCCCCCACCCCCCATTCCTCAGTATCATAGTCTTCTAGCCTTTGAGGAAAGAGTGCAGCCTGAGCACCGGGGGTATTTGAGTCTCAGCACCATAACTCAGTTTGAATTAATTTGGCAAGCTTCATGAGATCAGCTTTGGGTTGTGGTTCCCTGCTGCATCCATATTTTAAAATGATGACAAAGCCTGTCCTTAAAACTCTTTTACACTCAGATCCCAGAGCTTAGGCCACAGACATCACTGAACCCTCTGGGTGCGTGCTGGCTACTAAAATCACAAAGATGAGGAAGGAATGGTTCTGATATCATGAAATCTGGTGGCATTAAAGGCCTCAGCTCTAACACTGCAAGATAAGAGATAGGGCAGAGGTGTGAATTTAGCCGTAAAAACTCAAGCCAAGAAGCCAGTTGCCCCACACGTCAGCTTTTCATTGTGCAAGATTCAGGAAAGGATCTGAATTCTTTGAACTCAGAGAGTTATCAGCTCATAGATGATTCTGAAACACACTTGGTGGAATCTGATCATTTTTGTGATTTTAAGCAGTTTTTCCTTTGTTGATTGAAGTGCCCACATCACTGGGAATCCTGGGTTGGTTTTGTGGAAATCAAGTGCATGAGTCAGCTCTACACAGACAGGATAGACTGCACTTGCCCAGTTAGCCCTGGTTTGAACTTTGCCACAGCACACAGGCCACATTTCTCCACTGCCAGAGCTGGCTAGGAAGTGACTCAAATCAGCCCTCTAGGACCTCTCTGGGATCTGGTCTCTGCAGTGAGGGTCAACACTGGACTGAGGCTGTGCTAACACTCAGCAGCAGGATTGCTTAGGTCATGAGCTGCCCAGTGCATCTTGGCTCACTGATACTCTCCACAGACCACAGTCTGTCCAGTTCAAGGTGTTGGGTGCCAAGGACCAAGAGGATAGTGGGAATATGGAAGTGCATCTGTTGTGCATACAACTCTGGCCACCACACAGATTCCTGGGGGTATAGTTCAGTCCTGGGAAGCTGCTTCACAACCAGGCAGGAGTCCCATTGCAGCCTTGTTGCTGCCTCAGATGGAGGGCTGGGTGTGTGCCCCCTGAACTTTCAGTAGAGGACAGCTCTGTTCTCATCAGAGCTTACCAGTGGTAAAAAAATGTGCTTTTTAACGGAAGAGTTTTATCAGCTCATAAATCCTTCTGGAGTCTACTGGAGAGTTTTCCTGTGGAAATAGTGTAAACAAGGTCTTGAATCCCACAGAGTAAAAAAGGCTTCCTTTTATGGGCAGCCCTACAAGGGCTATGACTCTGGAATAATTTAAAAGAGGCATGACATGGTGTGTTTGTGCTGATATCACTGCATCACAGTCCTGCTGGTGGCATCTCCTCAGCCCCCAGCCTCAGGGCACAAAGCCAGACACAGCTCATGTTCTCAGCCCAGGCCACACACTGCTCAGGGATAAGTCAGTCAGCCAGAGAGGAAATTGCAGCCCAGACACAAAAATTGTTGCATGTATGGCCCATTAATTATTAATTAATTAATTAATTAATTAATTTTGGTCTTTTTCTCAGAAAGAGATGCAGATATAGGAAGACAATTCTGTTTGCTGTCTGACCAGAGAGGGAAACAACACACTAGCTGCTGGTTTATCCATGCAAATCAAACCCTTCCATGACATCAACTGTCCAGTGATAGCCAAGAGGGGACAGTCTTCTAGCAGGTCCATAGTCACTCTTGCTGAGGCAACCAAAGTATCACCATACTGTTTGACAGAGAGCCCCATCCCTACTCCACCCCTGCTAGTTTAACCTTGGAGCTTCTTCTTCCTTGTGTGTGAAATGAGGATATGTTATAATAAAGAGCCCCTCCTTCACAGACTTTTGAGGACTAGGGCAGTTCCCACACATGGAGCTCCTGCTGTCTGGCACTGTGTGTGCTGCCACCTTAGTCACTCGGCACTAACACCTACCCTTGTGGTTAGTACTACATGCAGGTTTACTTGAGAGGGGAGATAATTAGCCTTCCTCTCTTGTCTAATTCCTTTTCCTCCAGAGCAGGTTTCAGCCACATTTTTCTGCAAAGGAAGCAGTAAATATTTTAGGCTTATAGGCTAAACAGTCTCCTTTCTAACTACTCAAACAACAGTTGGAACTTGAAAGCCACAGAGGGTATGTAAACAAATGGGGGGGGGGGGCCTAGAGATATAGCTCAGTTGGAAGAGTGCTTGCCTCGCATGTACAAGGCCCTGGTTTCAATCCCCAGCACCAAAAAGAAAAAAAGAAGAAGAAGAAGTAAACAAATGGGCCCTACTGTAATTTGCTGGACCCCTAGGCCTCTAGAACATTGAATTCTGGATGGATCTCCCTCTTACTCTCTCTCAAGGTAACTACCCTCCAGACCCAACCTGAGGTCTTCTGAGGAAGCTAACCAGGTTGGCAGGGGAGCCTTCTTCTCTCCAGGCAGCTTCTGCACCCTATAAGCAGTTCTCTCTCTTTTTTTTTTTTTTTTTTCTTTTTTAAAAAATTTGTTCTTTTTAGAGAGACATGACAGTAGGGTGTATTTTGACATATTACAAATACATGGAAATTAGAACAAATTTAAAAATTTTTAAAACATGTGGAATGTAACTTCCCATTCTTATGGTTGTACATGATGTGGAGTTAAACTGCTTAAGTATTCATGTATGAACATAGGAAAGTTATGTCTGATTCATTCTACTGTCTTTCCTATTCCCATCCCTTCCTTTCATTCTCCTCTCTCTAATCCAATAACTTCTATTCTTTCCTCCCCCTCCCTTATTATGTGTTAGCATTATCAGAAAGAACATTAGGCCTCTGGTTTGGGGGGATTGGTTTATTTCACTTAGCATGATAGTCTCCATTTCCATATGTTCACTGGCAAATGCCATAATTTAATTTCTCTTTATGACTAATATTCCATTGTGTATATAGACCACATTTTCTTTATCCATTCATCTGTTGAAGGGTAGGTTGGTTTCATAACTTAGCTGTTGTGAATTGAGCCTACAGGCAGTTCTTATGCGGAGCTGTTCTTTGGAATTCTTCCTGAGGCCAAAGTAAGCAGAGAATTTTGCCAGTCAAGTGATAGCTGCCTGACAGAAGTCTAGATGCCTGTTTGGGGTGCTTTGATCTGCCTGAATGTGGGGAGTTACATTTAACCATTTTTAATCAAAAAGTGTTTAGCCAGGCTGGGTGTGGTGGCACAACGCCTGTAATCCCAGCAACTCAGGAGGCTGAGGCAGGAGGATGGTGAGTTCAATGCCAGCCTCAGCAACTTAATGAGGCCCTAAGCAACTCAGTGAGACCCTGTCTCTAAATAAAATACAGAAGAGGGCTGGGGATGTGGCTCAGGGGCCAAGTGCCCCTGAGTTCAATCCCTGGTTCTAAAAAAAAAAATAAAAAAAAAAAAAGTTTAGCCAGAAGCTTTAAAACAGAAGTGTACCTTTCCAGCAAGAACAGAGGTATAGGGGAAGGCCTTTGGTTTCATGCTCATGTGAGGCAAGGCAACTGGCTGACTCCTCTTCAGAACCATGGCTACCACTGCACTCTGTCCAGCCCTTTGCTCCAATTTGCTGCTCAGGTCTCTCTCTGTATTCTGTACCAGTCCTGTTCTTGTCAAAATCCAGGCCTTTCCTGGGTTGGGCAGCTGACAATACCAGAGGCAGCCTACCTCCTTCCTTCTTCCCTTTGTGGCCTCTGTTCCACATGACCAGCAGGGCCTCATAGAGATTTGTGACCCAGCTGGTGTGATTGAGGCTCA
This sequence comes from Glaucomys volans, assembly GCA_020662805.1. Taxonomy (NCBI): domain Eukaryota; kingdom Metazoa; phylum Chordata; class Mammalia; order Rodentia; family Sciuridae; genus Glaucomys; species Glaucomys volans. The sequence goes on from JAJEJO010001079.1 coordinate 228,044, forward strand.
GCAGGAGCTTCATGCTCTGTTCTCTGCCTGCCCCCTTGCTTGCAGAGGGTGCTCTTGCCCAGGTTTCTCCTTGCTGGCTTGTTGGAATCTGACCTTAGGTCTCCACCAGGACTCATTGGCTGCATCGTGGCCTGGATCATGGGGCCAGGGCTATACCTTTGTAGGGCCCACAGCAAGCAGGTGCTGGATTGAAATGGCATGCTTGGAATGTGTGCTTCTTCTGTCTGGCAGGCCTGCCACCTCCTCAGTCCTCTGCCAAGGGCATCCCTGTGCCAGGATGAAGCTTGGAAATAGCATAGGTGAGGCATGGAGAGATTGCCATCAGGAAAGCTGTGATGGCTTTCAGCCTTATTAGTGGGAAACGGACGTTTCCTGCAGTTTGATTCAGGAAACAATGTTTTGACAAGGGCGGGTTCAGCTAGTAGTCCCGACATTTTATTTCTTAGCACTGCCACCATAAATGAAGATATGCACCAAGATTGGTCCTTCTTAGGAAATAAGAGTTTGGGTTCCAGTAAGAAATGGGATCTGGGGGTAATGAATGGAATGGTGGGAGGTAGGAGGACCATCTGGGTGGATAGCCAGAGGCTTAGAGAGGTGACAGAGCAATCCTCAGCTCTTACTGTGGAGAGTGGAACACAGTGAAAGACCCATGAGACTGCCGGGTCACCTTACCCTAACCAGTCTGGGCCCATCTTTTGTCTGTCTTCCCTCAGGTTCGAACTGATGCGCATGTGCTGGCAGTACAACCCCAAGATGAGACCTTCCTTTCTGGAGATCATCAGCAGCATCAAAGATGAGATGGAACCCAGTTTTCGGGAGGTCTCCTTTTACTACAGCGAGGAGAATAAACCGCCTGAACCTGAGGAGCTGGACCTGGAGCCTGAAAACATGGAGAGTGTCCCCCTGGACCCCTCAGCTTCCTCATCATCCCTGCCGCTGCCCGACAGACACTCAGGACACAAGGCCGAGAATGGCCCAGGCCCTGGGGTGCTGGTTCTCCGAGCCAGCTTTGATGAGAGACGGCCTTATGCGCACATGAACGGAGGACGCACAGACGAGAGAGCCTTGCCGCTGCCCCAGTCTTCAACCTGCTGATCCTCGGATCCCAAATCCCGTGCAAACAGTAACGTGTGTGCACACTCAGCGGCGGGTGGGGGGAAAGAAAGTTTTAACAATCTATTCACAAGCCTCCTGTACCTCAGTGGATCTTCAGAACTGCATTGCTGCCCATGGGAGACGGCTTCTCTGCAGTAAAACACATTTGGGATGTTCCTTTTTTCAATATGCAAGCAGCTTTTTATTTCCCTACCCAAACCCTTAATTGACACCGGCCTCTAAGAACCTTAATGACAACACTTAATAGCAACAGAACACTTGAGAATTGAGTCTCCTCATATTCTCTCTCTCTCTCTCTCTCTCTCTCTCTCTCTCTCTCTCTCTCTCTTTACATTTTCCTTTTTCTGTTTCATAAAGGAAAAAAATATTTTCCACAAACCCAGCCGGGAAGCCCTTTTTATCAGATGGAGGAAGTGGCTATTCCTGGGACTCCACATCACCTTGTATATACCTGCCTGACACCACAGGTCTTTATAAAACACACACATACACACATTGAGACAGAGTTTTTTAACTATATCTTTAACCTTTTAGTGTCATCTAAAATTTAAAAAGGGCCATCATTCATCCATGGTTGTTACCATTTTAATGCTGCCAAATTTTGCCAAAATCCTGAACTTTCTCCCTTGTGATCCCCCCAACGCTGATTTTCTTCTGTCCAGAGGAATGGGGTGAGCATGGTATCTAGTTAATAACTCCATTTAAGAGAAACGTTGGTGATGCACTCCATCTGACTGCCCCCCAGGTGCTTTCCAAGCCCATGTCCAACCCAGTCTCGTTGCTTTTGATGACCAGGTTATTATTTGGGGGAACTGGACAAAATGGGACCGTCCCTCAGTGAAGATGGGGAAAGGCTAAACTAGCTTCCCCACCCCACTCCCCACCTCCATCCCCTTGCCCTCCAAGAATTCTGGAGGAAAGAGACCCTGAGTGAGCCTGAAATCCAGGCTGTGGGTCAAGGTGAACCTCATGCCAGTTTCCTCCCCAAGCCCCGGCACCCCACTCCTGACCCCTCAAGGAACACAGATGGGAAGGGTTTCCAGGGACTCAGCCCAACTGTTTGTGCAGGTGTGCAAGGAAGGGGGTTCAGACACCACAGCAGTGAGAAGCAGCGCAGGCAATGGAGTCAAGCATTCTAAGCTTTGTTGACATTTTCTCTGTTACTAGGACTTCTTCATGGGTCTTACAGTTCTATGTTAGACCATGAAACATTTGCATACACATTGTCTTTAATGTCACTTTTATAACTTTTTTACGGTTCAGATATTCATCTATACGTCTGTACAGAAAAAAAAAAAAGCTGCTATTTTTTTTGTTCTTTATCTTTGTGGATTTAATCTATGAAAACCTTCAGGTCTACCCTTCTTCCCTTTCTGCTCACTCCAAGAAACTTCTTATGCTTTGTACTAGAGTGTGTGATTTTCTTCCTTCTCTCCCAGTAATCGATACTTCTAGAACATAATTTGCCATGAACTGTTTGATGCCTTTTTATAAATTCATCTCCCCTTTCCCTGCTCCCGCAGAACCATTCATTGTCTTCTGTCCCGTAGGCTTTGTGGGCATGAGGCTGGTGTGGGAAGGAGGCAGATCAGAGGCTAGGGCCAGGGTCCCGGTGGGCCTTGCTCCCCTCCTTCCCCTGCCTCCCCTCTCGTGGCATTGGAGTCTGTTACAGCGCAAGACACCATGCAAACTCAGGTCAGAAAAAAAAAAAGGTTGAATATCTCACACATCCTTGTTCAGTGTTTATAGTCCCCCATCGTTGAAAGTCTTACCTTCTCTTTCCCTAGCCTTTGTTTTGGTTGTGACACACATATATATATTTTTTTAATTATTGGGTACAACAGCAGTTTTAACTGCAGACACTAGGCATTTGGATTACTATTTTTTTAATGGATATTTAATCCTTCCATCCCACAGAAAACAGCTGCTGAGTCCCAGGGTGCAGCAGGGTGTGGCCAGCAGGCTCTGCTCTGCCACCCTCCACACCGCCCTCACCATACCAACCTACCTGTCTCTAGAAACAGAGCATCCCAAGGGACCTCCCCCACGCTGGCGGGAGCAGGACCCCAGCATCCCAGCTGGACCAGGGACAGCATCCTCAGGGGTGTGTGCAAGCACAGCGCCAGGTCCACCGGCCTGAGCGCCAGGTCAGGGCAGTGCAGCACTGTGCAGGCCCCAGCCCTTTGCTCTCTCCCAGGGGACCAGAGCCCTGGCGCTGGCTTTGCTATTCCTTGGCCAGGAATCCCAGTCCTCGGGGCCCGGGGGTCTTGTTTTGTTTAGTTTTTAGCACTTCTCACCAGAGTGATGACAGCACAAGAGTTGCTTCTGGGATGGAAATGTTTAAATTATGAGTAAAAACAAAGCTCAAAGATGATGATTGCTAGTTGTGACTGGAGATTAAACACAAAAAAGAAAGTCTGTAGTGCATTTTTGCTCGTCAGTAGTTTCAATCTCACAACTTTTTCACTAGCCTTTGTCCCACAGTGTTTTTCCTTAAAAAAAAAGAAAAAAAAAGAAAAAGAAAAAAGGTAATTAAGAAGGTATTATATATAGGAGTTTTCTTTTAATTTATTTTGTGATACCAGTTTTAATCACTGTAGAGAAGCCCCATTATGAATTTAAATACTGAGGAAAGGGTGTGTGTGTGTGCGTGTATGTGTGTGTGTGTGTAAGATGGGACAGTTTTTTATTTTTTTGGGTGTTTTTTGTTGTCGTTTTTTCAAACATTTATCTACCTCACTCTTATTTTTTTATATGTGTATATAGAAAAAAAAATACATCTCACATTTCTCAGCACCTGACAATAGGCCGTTGATACTGGTAACCTCATCTATGCCACAGGCCACACACCCAGGTGACACAGGGAGAGAGGCCAGGCTGTTTTCTGGGGTCAAAACAACACTAACTCACCTCTCCACTCATTTCAAATGGCTTGCCTTTTTCTGAGATATCTCATCTTGTGTTGCTTTTCCTTCTTTCCTAACCTGGTTTCCTCAGAGGTTGGGAGATATTAGGATTGCCCTGCTCTCAGCCCAGTGGCCCTATTACCCTGAGAAGGTAACCAGAGCGTGCCATGGGGGCCACCTGGCCACCCCTGGCTGGATGACTTTGGAACAAAACTACTTTATGCATGTTGAATGACCAACACATTTCATCACTGAGAGAGCAGTGTTCCCCAGGCTCTGAGAGCAGGAAGGCCCCACGCCACACATTGATCTGTGAGAATCCCATGTGTGTGGTGTTGGTTGGTTCCCTCATCTGTTCTGGTGAGGCCTACAAATGAGGCAAGGATGTGCCGCTGCTGCTGCTGCTGCTAGGTTTGTTCTATTTAAAGGTGCAGCCACATCAGCAATTTGAGAGCTTGGCCTTCTGATCCAGAATGCAGAGGTTTCTGACATTACCACTAATCTGTTACAGAAAAGGTGGTAGGGGCAAAGCCCTTTCCCCTCTGCAGACTGTTTTCTCAACTTTACCCTCAATCTCCTCCTCCCCCAGGAGTAAACAGACATACCAAACCTTGGGGCTGGGAAGGCCAGTGGTTGGCCCAGCTTCTGTGGCATTCCCATCCTGTCAGGGCTGTACCTCCGTCCATCCCATCACCCTGCTGCTCACGGGCGGATGGTGCACTCTCCACATGCAGCGGCTGCCCATAGGATGGGGGACTTCATCTGGGAAACATGTTGTAGGTGGTTTTCTCCAAGAGGGGGCAGCTCCTTGGCAGTTCAAATAGGTATAGTTAAGCTCAGGGGCCTTCTCCTTCCTGCTAGAACACTGCCCTTCTCTCCCAAGTCCCTGGAGACCTTAAGACCATTGAGAAATACTGTTTGATCAGGGTTTTCTTCTTCCACACTGTAGGTGACCCCTTGGAATAGTGGCCTCTCCTCTTTTGCACATACTTACCGGTTTCCGCAACTGGATTTCTACAGATCATTCAGCTGGTTGTAAGGGTTTTGTTTAAACTGTCCAAGTTGTTGGTGTCATTTCTTTTTTGTTTTATGTAGGTGGTTTTTCTTTAGAGAGAAAACACTACAGTGTAGTGCCCATCATAACAAGTGCTTCAGAAACACTTCAATAAAAGAGAAAAGTTTGTGCGATGGCGCGGTCACTTTACTGGACCAACCCACCCACCTTGACTATACCAAGGCATCAGACATCCACAGTTCTAGCCTGATTTTATGCTGATTTTCCCACCTCTTCTCGTTTTTCTCTTTTGTGTGCTCCAAATAATCTTATCAAGCTGAGTTGTGGCATTTTCCATGCAACCTCCTTCTGACAGCAGCTCACACTGCTTGAAGTAACGGGAACCACTGAGGCACATCGCTGCATCGATGTGAGCATTAAGACGTTCTCACACACAGCCCTTCCCTGAGTAGCAAGAACTGGCATATTCTAGAGACACTGTTGAATGCTGTGTGAGACCCAGACCACGCCAGTTCTCCTTATGGGATGTCATGATGTTTGACACACAGTTGGGAAGCACTTCCTTCTTGGAAGGTAGAAGACTGTGTTCATGGCCATTGCCGGCCTCTCCTTCCATCCTGTTTCTTATGACTTGGGACAACACTTCAATGGTAGAAAAAAATGGCTTCATAAAATAGAAAAGTGGTTATGTGAAGCTACCAAATGGCAAAATGCTTGATAAGTGGCGCTGTGCTTTGGTTGGGCTAACAGATCAATGAGCCAAGTATGATGCCAAATTTTAGGCCAGTCTGATCCACCGAAGCCTCTTTTAGCAGTCCATTTTTGTAATTGGTGGCCAAGTTACTCTGACTTGGGTGGGTGAGAAGGCTAGGATGCTTATCCCCGGTCCTCAGCTGTCACTGCTGGGTCTGCTTAGGGTAACCTGTTGAAGGCAACTCCTTTCCAAACCATAGGCACCGTGCAGTTGACAGTAACACTCCATGGTATGCCTTGGCCCATTCCAGCAGTCCCAGTAATGCATTTAAGGTTTGGGGGTTTGTTCTTTTGTTGATGTTACTTTTGTGTTTGTCAGCTGTCTTTTCATTTCCTGGGCTAAGCAACGTTGCGAGACTTGGACCAGAGATCCACTCCTTAAGAACCAGTGATGAAAGTCAAACTTTCTTACTCCACTCTGAACTAGTCGGTGGCACAATTGAGAACTTCAAGAGAGGATGTTGTTTAGATTGAACCTCTGTTGCCAGAGATGCTGAAGATACAGACCTTGGATAGGCCAGGTTCCGTTTCTGGCCTCCAACTTGGATGACTAGTTGGTCATTTAGAGAAACGAACACTCCTCAATGGTGGAATGATGAGGCATTAGGAAGCCGTTGTTAACAGGGATCATGACATGACGAGAAGAATTTTGGGCAGAAGGGTACAGGGCTTTGGAAGAAGCATGGGCAGTGTTTGAACTTGATGCCTTCTGAAGGTATCAGACCACATCAAGGCTCAACAGTCATCCATGGGCATTTGGTTTCAACAAATAAACCTAACATCCTGCTCTGGAACCTTAACGGAGTTAAATCACATTGTTCAAGAATGCGAACTACATCACACCAGTTGAGTTGTCAGTTCTGGGGCATGACTTTAGAGTTTTATTTTATTTTGTTTCTGCAAGAACATAATAATCACTCATTTGTATGTCCACGTTTGTGTGTCCGCATCTTTCCAGTAAACATTTTTTAATTAGTCACTCATTAGTGTTTCCAATAGGGCTCTTAAGTCCAGTAGATTACGGGTAGTCAGTTGACGAAGATCTGGTTTACAAGAACTAATTAAATGTTTCATTGCATTTTTGTAAGAACATAGAATAATTTTATAAAATGTTTGTAGTTTATAATTGCTAAAAATAATTTAAAGACACTTTTTTTTTCCTCTCTGTGTGCAAATGTGTGTTTGTGATCCATTTTTTTAGGACACCTGTTTACTAGGCTAGCTTTACAATATGCCAAAAAAAAAAAAAAAAAAAAAAGATTTTTCCTGGACCCAAGCCGTGGCTCACCCTCTTTCCCCCCATGCTTTGTGCCCTATATAACAAAGGAATGATGATGATTTCAAAAGTAGTTCTGTATCTTCAGTATCTTGGTCTTCTAGAACCCTCTGGTTGGGTAGGGGATCTTTTACTGGTTATTTCCCTTTGGAGTATAGTGACCTTAACAGATGGAAAGAACCTCATTGGCCGTGGAGCAGAGGTGTTGCCACCCCATGGGGCAGGACACTGTGGCATCTGGCTTGCTGACGTGGCTGTTGCCTTGTTCTGCAATGCCATAGAGATGGAAGGACTTCAGGGCACTGCAGATGGTTTTCACAGAGATCACACAAAAGATTCTGGGGCACACAGGCCATTTGCTTCTGTGCCTCACATCATGACGAATGCTTTGTTCTAACAAGGAAGAGACCTTATTTATTTTTATTTAAGGCAGAACACCGAAGATACATTTTTACCATACAAATTCTTTTTAATAAAAAGTTCAGCACACCCCAGTATTTTTTCTTAGTTTGACTCCATGTCCTCTAGTTCTCAATGATGATTGGTCATGTCTACACAACTCCACAAAATCCTCATTGTTAGAAACATCCAGAATTTTTGCACTCCATAGGAGAAAGGTTCAGAAACCTTTTTTGTTTGTTTTGTTTTCAGCTTCTGATTTGGATGTTTGGTGTTGTGCAGACACATCCACAGGTGGAATAGATGCCTGGCAAAAACACCTGTCTGCTTTCTAAGCCAGTGAGGTTGAGGTGAGAGGTTTGCCAGAGTTTGTCTACCTCTGGAATTAAAAAAAATCAAACAAAAAACCAGAAGGCGCGATGGAATAGATGCATCGCAAATAATGCATTTTCTGAGTTTTCTTGTTTAAAAAGGTTTTTTAAAAAAAATTTTAAAAAAGGTAATAACATGGCCAATTTGTTACATAAAATGACTTTCTGTGTATAAATTATTCCTAAGAAATCCTCTGTTTATATTAAAAAAAATCAGTAGATGAAAAAAAATTCAAAATGTTTTTGTATATTCTGTTGTAAGAATTTATTCCTGTTATCAATATACTCTGGATTCTTTACATTATGGGGGAAAAAAAGAAACTTTGTCTATTTTGAATGGCTGAAGCTAAGGCAACTTTAGTTTCTCTTACTCTGCTTTTTTCTAGTAGTTAAAGTACTACATGGTTTAAGTTAAATAAAAGAATTCTGTATGCACTTTTTGACTCCAGTTTTGTTTCCTCCCATTCTGGAAGCATCACCACACTTATGTGGCAGGGGAGCTGAGCTTGAGGCGGCATGTGTGTTCACACATGTCACTTGCAAGTGTTCCCTGAGAAAGCATCGCCTTATTTGTAACAGCTGAGCACTCTGAGCATGCAAATTGCCGGTGAAGTCAGGGAAGCTACTCTTTCTCACCCCATTAAATTGGCTGGAAGAAAATTTGAATACATAAAATACAAAATCTGTACTTCATTTTTGGCTGATTTGTAAGCTTTTTCCCTAGACCTCCCACTGACAAAAGTCAAGCCAAGGCAGGTTTGATCTGCACGACCTGGGGCAGAGGATGTTAACAATGTTAACAATGTCTTCAACATATGCGACTTTGAGGAACATGCCAGATCTAAACAATAACATGGGGACAGAAAAGGAATAGGTAGGTAGTCTTTAATGGGTACTACCTGGGATAATGAGAAAGTTCTAGAGATAGATGGTGGTGAGAGTTGCACAGCAATGTAGGTATAGTGAATGACACTAAACTATACAGCAAAAGAGGGAAGAAACAAACATCAGAGTCTCAGTAGCTCCAAAGCTGCTCACAGGGCCTGAATGTGTAAATTTGGAGGTCAGGCAGAGGACACCTGGAGCAGCGGCTGCACCTGAGTTTCCATGGCCTCTGCAGACTGGGTCTGTGTGCCTGGCAATCTGGGCAGGATCATACAGCCCTGCTGCTGTGCCTTTTAGAAGAAAAAAATTGCTAGGACTTCATTTCATTGCCATGAAAACCATAACTGAACCTAGTTAATCCCTTGTGCAACGTCTGCCTTTTAGAGAATTCTTTATTCTTTTGACAATAAAATAATTCTTTGTGATTTTGTTGGGCTAATTCAGAATTTTTTCCCTCTGTGTAAACTGTTTTACAAGCAATTTTTTAAAAGCCTCTCAATGCACAGTTGAACTCTATGCACAGCATTGAAACATTTGATTTTCTCTAAAGGAGACATCCCCCAGTTGCTTCTCTTTGGCTGTTCGGTTTTCTGCAAACCAGGCTGTGAGCCTGGGCTTTCCCAATCTCTTCCAGCATTTCCTGGATAATGACTTGCAAGGCTCTTCCCAGCAGACTGGCAGGGAGCCAAGGGGACAGTGGAGGGGTGTGGATGAACGCTGCATGCCCATTTCCATGGTGCAGAGAGAGGTAGTAGGCATAATCACAGACGTACCTGCATCCACATGAATTGCCACATCATTTCTTAGACCAACCTCTAACTCCTTGAAATGTAAACAAAATTGGCAATGCCACATCCAAAAACCATGAGGAGGGAGGACCACCACTTGGGGAAATTTAAGTTTGGGTCTTCTGCCTCAGAAAGAACATGGGGCTGGAAATGAATCAGAGAGAGACTGGCTCCTGGTCTCATGACCAACAAGTGATGAAGAGAAAATGACCAGACTTCAACTAATCCAAAACCCCAGTAAATCCCTCCCTCATTCATGTCTTCATTGAATCATTACCCATTCATTACTTGGAGAAGGGAGAAAATTCCTACTGGGCATGAGAGTTTGGAGAAGCAAAGATAATTTTTATCTGGGGTCAAGTTAACTTAGAATTCTGGTCCCCCCCCCCCCACATAAAAATATAAAAACATCCACAAAATGTTCCTGATTCTCTAGGAAGGAGGGCGCGGGACGCTGGAGGAAGCCGCACGGGGCCAGGGCTCCCACGCCTGCAATCCCGAGGGGCCGAGGGCCAAGGGCACAGTAAAGGGTGTGGGCTGGGGGGAGGCCGGGGTGGGGACGGGACGTGCCAGAGGGGAGGGAGGACACGAACTCTGCTTTTTAAATAAACATCTACGGTTTGTCCGGCAAAAAAAAAAAAAAAAAAAAGTTCCTGATTCTCAAAACCTGCCTTTCCATCTCTTCTGTAATAATGCTCCAAAGCCTGTGTTATGGGAAGGGGGTCCTGGAAACAAGACTTCAGGCTAGGGTGTGAGCAACCAAGCTTGTGCTCCTCTGCAGCAAAGAGGGGTGACCAAGTAGCCAACTGGATGGCATAGGACAATATGGGATCTTCCGTTGAGGGGAGAGAGGGGACTCTGAAGACCATTCCCTCCCCTTGCTCCCGGGACACCTCTGCAGAGCATACCTGCCCGCATCTCGGGAAAAGGCCACCTCAACATCCTGCACAGCAACGTGCTTGGAGATCGCCTTCATGCTGACCACCGACTCGATCACATCCGGGCCACCTGGTAGGCACACGCCGTCCTCAGGGCGGAAGCCCTGGATGTCAGCATCCCAGTAACCTCTGTTCTTGCCACACTGTTCCAGAAAAATCACTTTGGCAGAGGTGTCCACTCCCACATGCACAGCAAGCTGTGTGAACACATGCAATAGCAGAGAGATCACAAGAAACCAGGTCATCAGATGTACAGAAGGGCCAGGCTGTGGGAGAGCCCAACTCCCAGTGCAAAATATCTCAACCCCCAATCCATCCAGAAAACCCACAATCCCCTGCCTGTGTCCTCTAATTAGTACAAGTAGAAGGAAAAGCAGCTAAATAGAAGTCATGCTGCTTTTACATTTAAATACTTTTGTATTTCAAGATATTCTTAGAGAAGAGTGTATTCTCTCTCTCTTTTTTTTCCTTTGGTTGGGTAGGAAGCTGATCTCTGAAGATTGCCACAGGAGAAGCTTAGTGTTTTAGTGGAATCATACGTCTTTTTAATGAAACTTTAATAAAGGAAGTTAGTAACAGACCAATAAAATCTTGATAGAATTTATTTGAGCTGATTATTTTTCCTTTTTCAAAAATAGCTGCTGAGTATTTTATCAAAACACTTGAGGCATTTTCTTAACAGCTTGGTGATATATGTTTTATTAACTTCATCTTATGGTCTTTGGGGGGAGGGGCATCATACCAGGATATTGGTACCAAGTAATTATGTTCAGATAATATAGGTTAGAAATATAGGCATGATATAGGTTAATATATTGAGAATATAGGTTTGAAAATAAGCCCTCCCTGGGTGGATCACCCTCCCAGTCACTCTTCCAGGCCCAGGAGGTCTTTACCTCAGATCCCACCTCAAACCAGTCTTCCCTGAATGGGCATATGTGGGGCCCAACCTGAGCCTCTTCCTTAGGTAGAAACCCTTTGAGTTCCATTTCTTTTTCTCCTCCTCTCTCTCCTGGTTTTAAGACCTACTCTAGCCAGACTTGGCAGCGCAAGCCTTTAATACCAGCAGTTTAGGAGGCTGAGGCAGAAGAATTGTGAGTTCAAAGCCAGCTTCAGCAATTTAGTGAGGCCCTAAGCACTCAGCAAGACCCTGTCTCTAAATAAAGTATAAAAAAGGGCTGGGGATGTGGCTAAATGGTTAAGCACCCCTGGATTCAATCCTCAGTACTTGGGGGGGGGACCCTACTCTATATTTCAGCTTAAACCTAGAACCTTACAGTATCAGGACATCAGGACTTCATGCTGATGAATGGGACATGGGGACAGAGTGCACGTCAGCCATCACCCAAGAACCAGGGGCCAGGAAGTTCATAAGCTGTGTGCTCCACCACATCATAAGCCTCCAGGCTCCACTGACTCTCTAGCCATCACTTACTTGTGGCTGACAATCTTCCCAAATTCTGGTGACCCTCTGCTTTACTTCCCTGTAATCTACAGGCAACTGCAGAGTTCGTAGCTCTACTGCCATATCAGTTCCCAGGCCCAACTTGGAGAGCTCCTGTAGAAAGAAGCAGGCTGACTTACCTGAGTTGATTAGGGACAAAAGGGAGTCACTGAAACTCCAACCCTCAGGCCCCACTTCCAGGAGTCTTCTGTGGGCCTGGATCCTGCTCGCAAGGAGCTCATGCCATGGCAAGAAGATAACAAGAGAGCCTTGGCTCCTGTCTTGCAAGGCAACTGCCCGACAGAGCTGCACCTGTTGAGATGTGGGCCCCGGAAGAGACACATCTGACCCAGCCATGTTTGCAAAGCTAAGTTCTATGGATAGACAGGGGTGATCCAGATGGGGGAAGCTGGGGACAGGCATGCCAGCAGAGGAAGCTGCAAAGACAGAGGGGAGCAAAACAGCCTTGAGGCCTTTGGGCAATTTGGTTTGATATGCTTCTCTTGGCAGAGCTGAAGGATTCATTTTTGAGTCCTTCATTGTCACAAGACAAAACATCTAGCATCCCCTGGGCTCTCATCTGGGCATGAACCATCAATAGCATCCCCAGGTATGTTGATGAGTAACCCAGTGCTGCTGCCATCAACAGGGAACACTGCATCTGGGAGAGGGATGGGAACCAAACTAAAGAAGTCTGTGGAAGCCAGATTGAATGCTTAGCTTGGTTGGACTTACCCTCAGGGCAATAGGGAATTATAAAAGGATTATGCACAAGGAACCATGAGTCAGAGATCCCTCCTAAGAGGATGGAGGAAGAGGTAGAAATGAGCTAGGGATATCATGAGGTCAATTTAGGACCTGCCAAGTTTGAAGTACCCGAAAGAAGCTAGTCTCTTGGCTGCATCTG
>JAJEJO010001080.1:8823-24088 GCA_020662805.1 Glaucomys volans
AACTCAGCTCCATGGCCACGCTGGCCACACCTGCAAGGCCTCGCGTGTGGCTGGGGCCTCCCACCGAACACTCAGGGTTCCCCTGACCTCACCGACCGTCGCAGGGTTCCTCGGCCTCAGCACTGGGCAGCTGGGCTGGCTCATTCTCGGAGGCAGGGCCTGTCCCATGGAGGACGGTGAGTCCAGAAGCATCCTGGGCCCCAGCCACCAGCAGTCAGCAGCCCCCCCACTGGGTGCAATAGTCAAAAATGTCCCCAGGCAATGCCAAGCGTGTAGTGGTCACTGCCAGCCCTGCCAGGAACCACTGCTAGGCGGGCAGTGAGATGAGCCCATCTCTCCACCTCTCAAGTGCCCGCCCAGTGCAGGATGCGTGAGGATGCCCGAGCCCGTGCCTGGCAGAAGAGTGGTGCCCCGCTGTGCGCCAACTCCCCCAGAGCCTTGCACCATGGCCTGGCCTGGTTCAAGCTTCCCCTGGGCTCCCAGGGCACCCACACCCATCCTGGGACAGCTCCTGCCTAGCCTCAACATAGGTATATAGCAGGCACTTAATAGATCTTTGTAGAATCAACTGGAGGAAGAGGAGAAGCTACCTGGGGCCAGGTTTGCCCATCTTTAGCTCGAGGCTTTCTCATATCAGCACAGTTCTGTTCACACTCCAGGCAGTGGGCCAACACCCTACAGAGTTTCAAAGGAAACTGAGGCCCACACAGGTGAGGGGCTTGCCTTGTGTTCCAATCAATCCTTTTGCAGTTCAAAATTCCTGGTTCCTTCTCTTAATGATCATAATGAAATCCCACAGGAAAGAGGATATTCACAGTACATATGGAACAAGATATGTGTCCATAATATATAAAGAGTTCTGTGGAATCAATAAAAGGGCAGGCAGTGCAATAGACAATTGGGCTATTCTGGAAATCCCTCCTAAAGGAGGTTATCCAAATGGTCAATAAGTCTGAGAAAGGGTGTCTGATCTCATTATCCATCAGGGAAATAAATTAGAAGTACCTGGTGGGATCTATACATCTGAATAACTAAAACAAAATAAAATAACACAACAGCAATTGCTGGCAAGGGGTGATGCAACCAGAACTTCCAAGCTCGGCTGGCAGGAGGGTAAAACTTGGCACGATCCCTTTGGAAAATTCTTTGGCAAACACCAAATGCGCAGATGCTCAATGATCCAGTGATTCCACTCAAGGAAGGGACACATGGAAATTTCTCAGCAGCCTGCACTGGAGGCCACCCAGACAGACGCCCATCCACGACAGAATGGGTCAGTCAGTCAACAGGAGTAGACGACTCCCCGCAGCCTCACCCAACAGGCACCAGGTCCTGCAGAAAAGGCCAACTCAAGACCCAAATGTGTGGCTCCTCCAGTGGGAAGGACAGGAGCGCGCGGAAATAGTCCACAGGGAGGTCAGGTGGCGGGACCTGGGGGCGTGGCCGGAGGGCGGGGCCAGGGTCTCTTCAGATGGAGTGCGGTCACCTGGACATGCATCTTGTGTGTGTCTGACTTCAATCACAACAGTCTTAAAGTCACACTGCCAGAGGCTGAGGAACGGTGCCGCTGGCCGGGGCGGGGACACAGCCCCGCTCATTCCCTCCACCGCACTGCCCTGCGGTGCTCCCCGGGCAGATGGGGCCGGACGCTGGGGACTAGAGGGTGAAACAGAGACACGGGCTTCCGATGGCGCCACCCACGCCCGGCTCCTGGCACAGACCCCCCTCGCGCTCCATAAACCAGCAGCGCGGGGGCGGTGTGATCAGAGGCCACCCAGACTGTCTGCCGGTCTTCCTCTGCCACCCCCGTGCAGGAACACCGACAGGCCTTTTCCGGACGTGGGGCCAGACCAGGTGGCCACTCCGGCTCAGGTGTGGAGCTGCCCGCTGCTCCCGTCCAGGCCGCGCCCTCCCTGCCCTCCTCCAGGGGCTGCGGGAGCCCTGAAGGCTCCCTGCAGGTGACAACTGCAGTGTCAGTTCCAGCCACCAGCCTCAGGGCCCGACCATCTGCCCCAGTGTCCCCTTGGGTCCCTGTGGCTGGAGCCACCTCCACCCCTTGCACTCAGACCAAACATCTCCAAGAGCTTTGCCGTTTCTTCCTCCCCCAGCCCAGCACAAGCCAGCGTGGGTCGGCCACCCTCACCAGCTGCACCGTGGGGCGTGCGCCCACGTCTTGCCACCCTAGCCCTGGTCTCTGGCCACTTGGCTCCTCACTGGCCTCCCTGATTCTCCCCTGAATCCTCAGTCGATAGAGTGGCTGTGGGTGATCCTATGACAACGAAAGCCAGGTCCTCTTAGGTTCCAAATCCTCCCATGGCTCCCCTCACTCAGGAAGCGCCGGCCTCTGCAGGCCCCGCAGTCAGCTGCTCACACCTTCAGGACACGGCTCTTCAGCAGCTTGCCAGGGCCCTGTGACCAGGGACCCTAAAGGGCCTTCCAGCACGCCTCCTGGATTTTCCTACCCTTGTTCTCTACCCACTTCGGACCCAGGCATGGACAGGTGCCCAGGGCTTGGTCAAGCACACTGTCCAGTGCTGGCTCAGGAGGGGATGTTTACAGTCCTACCAAGGCCAATGGACACAGCCTGAAGACGGTCACAGGACCTTGTGGGGTGGCTGACAAGGTGACAGAACTGGAGCCGTGGGGCCAGCTCTAACCAGCATCTGCGTTCCTGCCTGAGAACAAAGCCAAGCAGGGAAGGCAGAGCCCAGACACGGAGAGGTTAAGTGAGGCCCAGAGAGAGGTTAAGTGTTTTGCCTAAGGTCACAAAGCTATTAGGTGGGGAATTCAGTCTCAGGTCTATTTTGCCGTAAAACCTATTCTCTTCACCACGCCCTCATGGGGAAAACCCTGAGGCTGGCTGGGCCTCTGGATCCAGCCGTGCCTGACACCCTCCCTGAATGTTTTATTACAGGAACCAATAAATGTACTTTTGTGCTGAATTCCGCAGAAGCTGGGTTTCCATCTCTGCTAATCAAGAGTCCCAACCAGCTGTATATACCCTCCCCCAGCCTTATCTTGGGGAGTCTATCTCCCCAAGCCTCATCTTCTGAAGAAGCCTCCCCTTGACCCCAACTAGATTAAGCCACCCTGCCGGTGTCCCAGTCCCCCATGCCTGCCCTTCGCGTCCCTTGACCATGAGTCTCAAGGGCTGAGAGCTATGTGGTCTTTTTTGCGTGTTCTTTCTTTGGACTCCACACTTGGCCAGCCCAGCACACCCACGGGCATTCATATTGTCTTTTTTGAGTTTCCCTCACTGATTCATAAGCTTCCTTACGCATGAGGGCGTGGTGAAGAGAATAGGTTTTACGGCAAAATAGACCTGAGACTGAATTCCCACCTAATAGCTTTGTGACCTTAGGCAAAACACTTAACCTCTCTGGGCCTCATTTTCCTCATCAGTGCCATGGGAGAGCAGCTAAATAAAACCTTGATAGCCCATTGGAGCTGGATAAATGCCTCTTCGATGCCAGCTCCTGCCCGTGCTGTCTGCTCCAGGGAAGGGCTCCTGCCGTGGTCTCCATTTCTACCACCAATGCTGCGGGCCTCCGTCAACCTGCCTGTGGAGGACACACGCTCCAGTCTTCTCCGATCAGAGCTCTCGTGACCAGCAGGGGTTTGACCCCATGCCCGAGGGCAGTGGCTGAGGCCTGGCTGGTCAGAGGGATCAGACATTCACAGATGAGCACAAGACTCCAAGGGGGCAGATATAATTTCCAGGATTTTCAAGAAAGGCCGAGAAAATGGCTCTCCTCTAGCTGAAACTGCTAAACTATAAACCCACAGCTTCTTACTGGGGAGAGCATTTCTGAGAATGAAACCACCACCGGAAAATGCCCGTCTGAGTTACACATTGGAGCACCTGGATACAGCTATCCCTGAAGGTGACCTGTCTTCGGACTTTCCATTTATCTGAACCAATAAACAGTTTTCTTTTTACCTTACGTTGTTTTGTATTAGGATACCTCTCCTCACAGCCTGACTCATCCAGGCGCACGGCAGGCGCTTACTGACTTGAGCCTGGTTACCACTTAAAAGGTCTTCTCCCAGGCCCCAGCATGATTTTTACAAAAACCGATCCTGACAAAGGTAAGCAAAATTTATTTTCAGACTTCTTTGAAGAAATGGGGCAATGGTTGTGGTCAGCTAACTCCTGTCACTCCTGCCCCCAGGAAGTGGATTTGGGTTTCCACACAGAAAGCTGACTCCAGAATACTTTTACAAAAAGGTCAGAAGGTTATCGGATACTTTTTGGCTCCGAATCTCTGGCTAACTTCCTCCTCCCGTGGTTACGGCTTTCTGGATCACGCACCCGCCCACTCCACTGCTGTGGATGCTTTTCAGTGGCTGAGGGCCAGAAGGTGAAGGGCTGGCCAGGGGCAGGGAGGAGGTACCAGACAGTGGCTGGCTGCGTGCTCCCAAGAGGGCCCTTCTCTGAGGTCTGTGCCGGGGCATCAGGTTTCCATCCAGGGATGTTCTGGGAGTACTACTGCCGGGGGGACACGGACTTAGGTGGGGTTTAAGAGGTGATCTGCCAGCCCGCCTCCTGGGGTAGCCCCTTGGACCAACCAGGGGACCCTCTTCCTCCTCATTTCCTCCTAGAAACAGGAAAAGCAAGATTCTCAAAGATTTCAAGAGCTGCTCAGAGTAAGAACACTTACACCCCAGGGGGAGCCCCGGGAGTCAGGAGGCGGGAGGCAGGGACAGACTGAGAGCAGACACCAATGGCCTTCTAAGGGTGCACGCCTCTCCCAGGGAAGCTGAATCTGCAGACTTGCCTGGTGGCTGCCAAGAAGCAAGCTGCCATGGGGAAGTCCCTCCACTTCTCTGCACCTCAGTTTCCTCATCTGTCAAAAGGGTGAAGAATGGCAGAGGCTGCTGTGCTGGGAATGCCAGAGTGTCCCTAGGCATCGGGTGCCACACGGTGGTGGCATCAGTAAACATCAGGTGCACCGCCCAGGAGAAGGGCGCTAGGACGGTCCCTGTTTTGTGGGCAGGAAGCTGAGAGAGAGAGGAAACGACTGGCCCTGGGTCTCAGTGTGTGTGACTTGGAGGCCACCATCTCCCCACCCCCTCAACCTCCTGTCAACACTGCCCCGGGTCCCACAGGTCCCCAGAGCATCACAGACAAGATGAAGGCACCTGGCTGCTCAGGATGGCCGGAGGCACGTGGGAGATGCTGGCGGCGGCGACAGCCCCACGGCCTTGGAGGCCACACTACCACCTCTTCTGGGCTCTCTGGTCCTGTCCTAAGTGAGGAGGGTCCCAGACAGCAGCGCAGGAGGGAGGAGACCTGAGCCCTGCTCCCTGCCGTGGGGGCACCCCGGCCTCCCCGCCAGCACCCCCAGTCGCCACCCACCTTCTGATTGGACGGCAGCCTGCGGGGGAGCTGCCCCTTCCCACCCGCCCTCGAAGGGCTCCCAGGGTGGCCCCGTGTCCTGGTTTGGACATGAGGTGGCCCCAGAGGCCCGGTTACTGCAGGGATGTTCAGAGGTGAGGAGATGGGGATTGCCAGGGCTGTCCCCTAAGGATCAAGGCGCATCCTAGCTGATGGGTGGGACCCGCGCAGGCGGGGCTGCTGCAGGGGGCCCCTGGGGGCGAGCCCTGGAAGCCCCTCCGCGCCCTCCGCTTCCAGGCCCCACCGTGGGCGAGCGGCTCTCCTCCACTGCGACCCTCCCCCATGACCACCCCCTTGGGCCCAGAGCAGGGGAGGCGGCATTCAGACCGAGGCCTGGTGTCAGTGGGAACAAGCTGTCTCCCTCGAACTGTTCTTGCAGGGGAGAAGCAGCGCCTCCCCAGGGGCCAGGGGAAGCTGCACCCAGGAAGCCCCCGGTGTGCAGGCGCAGAGTGTCAGTCACCATGGCTGTGGTGACCTTGGCAGCAGGTTCTGCGGGCCCCCGTGCAGCTGCGGGCACCATGCTCCCGCATGACCCCCTCCTCCTCTCCCACCCTCACAGAGAGGGTCACCTGACAGTAATCACTGAGCTACGACAGGTGGCAGGAGAGGGCGCCACGCCCGGCGCTCCCCACAGCCACCTCCTTCCACCCACTGTCCCTCCACCAGAGATAATGACACCATCACATACACACTTCCTCCTCACGCCCACCTTCTCCCCTCCTGGTCAGCTCCCCGAGAGTGGGGACGGGGTCTGACAGCCACTGCTGGATCCCCAATGCCCCGCACACAACTGCAAACAAGAGGTGCTCCAGATGTGCAGCAGGAGACCCCACAGATGGTCCCGGGATGATCCCTGTTTAACAGGTGAGGAAACTGAGGACTGAGAGGAAGTCATGGAAGCGATGGTGACATCCCCTTAAAACTACGATGCAAAGAAATCAAAATGGCCAAAGGCCACACCACACCTAAGAATAAAACCTAGACTTGAACCTGGGGTGCGGGACCGAACCCTCTGCCCCAGTGAAGGAAACCCCACATCCAACTGGGGAGGTCTCGCAGGCCTGGGAGCCTTCTCTAAGGGACACTGGAAACACATGAGCTCATTTAACCCTCACAAGTGGTCTCCCGGGGCAGCGCTGCTACCGACCACTTCACAGATGGGGAAACTGAGGCCCAGGAGGGAAAGTCCTCGCTGTCACCTCACAGCAGGGCAGGTGTTGAAACTGCCCGTGTTTCTGCAAAGGCAGTTGCTGCACTGGGGAGTTCCGGCCGTGGAGACCTGCGAGCGAGATCCTGCTGCAGAGGTACGGGAGAGGCTGGGGAAGGCCCTCCAAGGGTGGAGGCCCGAGCTCTCGGGCTGGCGCCCCCTGGGACTGTGCTTCCCCTGGAAGGTACTAGAGGCCCGGAAGTCTGCAGCAGGCAGAGTGAAGTCCCCAGCAGGTAGGGGCGGGTGAAGGTCTCCAAGGGACTCTCTGCCTCCCAGGAGGGGGCTTTCCCTGGGACAAGCACAGAGGGACATCCCAGCCCCGCCCCCCAGCCTCTACACACCACTCAGGCTTCCAGGGATGGGCGGGGTGGGGACCCAGAGCTGTAGCCTGTCCTCGGCCACTCGCCCACTTTCTCTGGGGCCTCAGCTTTCCCATCTGCAGAGGAAGACGCTTTCCCACCCCTAAAACATCTTAGCCAACAAAAACTGCACGCAGTCCGGGGGAACTGGAGGCTCGCTGGCTGCACAGGGCCACAGCACTGGCTGTGGCTGGGCCAGGCCCCACACCAAACCCCAGCACTGACCAGACTTCCTCTTCCTCCCCAGGCAGGAGGGGAGGGAGGCCCCTGGCACAGGGAGGCAGAACCAGGGCCTCCTCCGTCCCAGCCTTCACCTGGGCCTCAGTCACGCTGCCTCCTCCCACACTTCCAGGGGTGCCGGACCCCGAACCCAGACACCATGAGGGACTACATGGTGCTGTGGCAGGATGTCACTTCGGAGCCAAAGGAAGTGGGATGGGGTTTCTAATGAGAGAAAGGAAGGGCTGTGCTGGGGCGGGGGAAGGGGAAGTGGGTGGGTGGGGAGGAAGGACGGCGACGGGGAGGGACAGAAATGGGGAGACAGATATGGGGGGCAGAGAGACAGGCCAGGAAGACAGGGGGTGACATAGATGAAGGTCAGCAGAGACAGACTGGGTGACAGAGAGGGGAGAGGGAGGGGCAGGAGCAACAGGACCAAGACAGGCACCCCAGGACGGGGCAGCCCAGACCCAGCTCCACTCCCCTCACAGCGCCAGGCTCCACCAGGTGGCAGCTGGCGGAGCCCTGCCCCCGTCACCCCAAGCTCCTGGGCTGTGGGGGTGGGACATCAACAGCGAGGCCCCTGCTGGCCCCACAGCCCAAGCACCCGCTGCTGGGCCGAGGACCCCCTCTGAAAGCCTGCTACCTCCAGAACGCTCTCCACTCTTATTTATTTTTGTTAAATGGATTCACTATTTTTAAAACATTTTCAAAGGAAACCGTAACCCACTGGCTTGAATGAATATAAAGTGCCCTAATTAAAAAGTCACCACAAAAATGAACGTCAAGGAAGCAGCCCTCCGCCTCGGGCCAGGCGGCTGCTGCTGCTCCTGCAGCCCAGACCCAGCAGCCCCTCTCGGAGACTGTGTCCTGGGAAGCCTGGAGGGTGGAGAGGGAGACTCTTCCTGTGACTTGACGCTCCCCACGGCAAAGGCGGCCTCCAGGGCAAACCCTGGCACTAGTGGCTCCGTGGTGGCTTCCTCTCCCTGACCTCTAGTTCCGAAGCCCAGCACACAGTTTGCACCATGAACTCTGCAAAACTCACCAGGCCACACTGTCCTCACTCCCGGGCCGGTGCCCTCTCCCTCTGAAGAGCCCTGCTTGCCGCTTGCTCCAGGTCTACCCTGCAGCCTCCTCCAGGAAGCCCTCTCTGACTGCCTCCCATCCTTACAGCAGCAGCCCTAAGGGCCTCAGTTCCCTGGGTGACCTCCCTGCTTCCCCCTGGAATGTGCAGGGCTGGGACCCCATTACAATCCCCACATCTTCCCAGGACACAGCAGGGCCCCCAAACTCTTCGTGCGGTCTGCCTGGAGCTTTGCAGACTAAATGAGGTAACAGGTGAGTGAAGAGGCTAAAGGCAGTGTGGTGTCCCACAGGCAGCAGGTCCCCCCCGACACGAACCAGAGGGCCTGGCCCAGATCAGCCCCAGCCACTCACTGGACCTCGGGCTCTAAGCCAGTGACCCGGCTCCAGGAACCTGGGTGTGTCACCTGTGCAGTGCAAACAGAGCCACCGCGAGCTCAGGAAAACACCTGAAGAGCGAGGCACCCAGGAGGCACTCGGACAGCGACTGCAGCCATTAGTGTCTTTGTCACCATTGAAAACACCAAGCACAAAGGTTATGACTTGAAGGGACTCAAGAGATGATCAGAGCAAGGCTTGGCAGACTTTTTCTGTGTGAGGCCGGAGGATAACTTTTCAGTTTTGTGCAGCTGATGGTCTCCATCGAAACTACAGTAGCTCCGTGCCTTATCTGTAGGGGATCATGCTCCACGACTCTCAGAGGATGCCTGAGGCCGTGCCTAGTACCCAGTCCATCACAGCATGCTTTGTCCCATGCTGTACACACCTGTGATCAAGTCCAGTTCATATTGGGCCCAGTAGATTAAGAACGGATAATAATATGGAGCAATCAGAACAATCAGAACAACATGCTATAATAAACGTTTGTGCTGAGGGGTCATTACCAAGTGAAACAGGGTGACCTGGACACAGGCACTGCGACACCCCACAGTGGATCCGAGAGCTGAGGTGGCTACTAAGCGACGAACGGGCGAGCAGCATATACAGCGTGGATACACTGGACAAAGGGATGATTCATGTCCTGATGGCACATGCTTTCATCACGCCACTCAGAAGGGTGCCTAACTTAAACTTATAATGTGTTTATCTCCGGAATTTTCCATTTGGTATTTTCAGACCATGGTTGACAGGGTAACTGAAACCACAGAAAATGAAACCCTCACAGATGGGAAGTCTACTGTATTCAATTGTGCTATCATAGCACAAAACCAGCCAGAGAAAATGTAATAACCATGGCTGGGTTCCAATAAAACTTTATTTATAAAAAGAGAAGGTGGGCCAGATTGTGGAAACCCATCATCTCTAACCTAGGCCCTGTTTGAAACGTGGTCCTCAGACAAACAGTAACCGGCCTCCTGGAAACACAACCTCCAGCCTGGCTCCAAACCTGCTGCTAGAACCCGACCTGGAAGATCCCAGGAGTTCTGTGGGCACACGAAGATCTGAGAGGTGAGGACCAACTTCCTGGCTCAACATCTCAGGTCAGGCGTGTGGTTCGCTCTTCCTGCCACTGTCACCTCCAGTGGGACACACTCTAGAAGACGGTGATCTCGCTGGTCTCTAAATCCCGCACCCGGCCTGTGGCTGGGAGCCCGCCATGCGTCCTCATTCATAAGCACTACAGAACACCTGGCGTGCCCCGGGCCCAGACCAGGTGCTCGGGACTTGGCAGTGATCGCTCACACCAGGGCAGGGCGTCGCTGGGATGGACGTGGGCATGGCTCCCTCAGGTAGGCAGCCTCTGGAGCTGGGCGAGGGGCTGAGAATCCCGGAGCTGCAAACCGTGGGACCAGCCTGGGTCCATCCATGGACAGAGAGACTGCGTGCGCTGCAGTGTGACCAGCCACAAGGAAAACGAACCACGTCATTTGCAGGAAAATGGTGGAACTGGAGGACACCATTAGGGCAATGAGCCAACTCGGAAGTCAAGGGGCGCGTGCTCGCTCCTATGGGGAGGTCAGAGTGGAAGGAGGAAAAAGAGAGGTGGGGCCTCTCATGAAGACCAAAGGGAGAGCAGAAGAACAGAGGCAAGGGGCCGGGAGGGAGTGGGCAGGGCGGCAGTGCTGGGAGTGACAGTGGCCAAATGACACTGGCACACTGTGTGCACGTACGAACATGTGACAGCGAATCCCACCACCATTCACAGCTATAAGGCACAAGAAGAAACAGGGAAAAGGATCCAGGTGCTGTCCCAGAGCCCGTGTGACCTCAGGAAAGTGACTTGACGCTAACCCCAGCCTCAGCTTTCTGGGAAGTGGGAAAGGGGTGACCAAAGCCTTGTGAGGACAGAGCAGGGGAGGGGCCGCTGTCCCAGTGGCTGGGCAGGTGGGATAGACGCCCGCTGGCTAAGACTCACTGCAGAGGGGCCTTGGTGGGTCCCAAACCTCTCTCTGCGAGTTAGGTGGGGACCTGAACCAGGGAGGATGGGACTGTGGGACCCAGAGTGTAGATGGGGACACATCCCCATCCGAAGGGTTTTGAGCGGCAGACAAAGCGCTGGAAGGTCTCAGACAACTTCCCACACCCTAGAAAGGCCCAGCAAAGCCTTGGAAAACACCAAAACTGTGATTAAAAAAAAAAAAAAAGGGTGTTTTTTAAAGAAGGGGACCGTTGTACAAGTGACATCAGGCCAGCCCCGGGCCATCTCAGCCCTGGAGATCAGTATCAGGCACAGGGCCCTGGGGCCAGTAGGCCATGCATGTGACAACAGGGAAGGCGGGGACTACAGGGACCAGGAGAGCCCAGGACACCTCAGGGGCAGCGTCAGACCAGCTCCTGGGAAATCAAAATTTTTCTTCTGCAGTGTTTGAATGGTGGCTCCATTAAAAACAAGAAAGCCACAGAGCCGCAGGCTGGACAAGACCCATACCCCAGGCTAAAGCACCCTATTATCAGGGAGGGAAACCAAGGCTCAGGGAAGGAAGCACCTGCCCAGCTCCCACGGGGATGTGGAGGGAGAGCTGGGCCCTGATCGAGTCCACACTCCTGCCTGCTGCTCAAATCCTCTCTCCCACTTCCTAGCTGGGTGACCTTGTGCCAACCACTTGACCTCTCTGTGCCTCAGTCTTCATCTCGGAGGACTGTACCTAAGTGCCTAGGCCAGTGCTGGCACTCAGCGAGCCCTTTGATACTGGCTGCCCTTTGACAGGCAGGAAGCTGAGGCTCAAAAAGGACATGCTCAAGATCCCAAAGAGCCTGCCTGACCCCGGGCCTTAGCTTCAACCTGGCACCAGAGTAAGTGCTTCACCCCCGTCTGCCTCCATCTCACCACCAGAGGTTCTGGCACCTCTATTTTGCAGAGAAGAATGTGGTCCCCAGCTGGACACTGGCCCCTAAGTGGAGCAGCAGGTTCTAATGCAGGCCCGGGTCCCCTAGCATGCCACCACTCTGCCCCTTTCTGGCACACCAGTAGCCTGGGTCAAAAGTCTGGTCAATGCAGGAATTCACTTGGCAGACTGGCTGGCGGCCTGCCATCCGAGCACACAGGGACAGACGAGGCGCCCCTGAGGCCCCAGCCCAGCCGCTCCCCGGGCACATGGCTCTGCCCTCCCAGGTCCCCCCTGCAGTTTCTGGGGCTGGTTCAGTTCTCTGGCTGCTCTGACTGACTCATCCCCATGAATCCGCCTCAGGTTGCAGCCCAGGATGTGGGAGACCTGAGGGGGACAGGAGGGACAGCATCTGGGACCTCTGGGACTGCCCAGGCAGGGCAGATGTGTGTCTGCAGACAGCAGGGGGCCTGTGGGCAGCAGCGACAGGCAGCAAGAGGGCCACTGCCACAACCAGGAGCCACTGCCTCCCAGGGAAGCCTCCACAACGCCACATGGCCAAGGAAGCCACCCAAGCCGCACCCGAAATCCAAAAAGGCACCTTCTGATCACCACACCCAGGCTGAGCTGTACTGGACCTGGTACATTCGCTTCAAATTCATCTGCTGAGTCGCATAGACACTGCACTTGGCCGGCCTTCCTGGTCCTGAGGCACTATGGCACCTAACAGGCCCAGACCCATTCCCCAGCAGGGCACGCTGAGGCCTAGAAAGGAAGTCCCTTGCCCAGGGCATCCTCACTGTCTCATTTCCCTGGGTGCGAAATTGCTTTTTCCTTCTCTCTTTCTTTCTTTCTCTCTCTCTCTCTGTCTCTCTCTTTCTTTCTCTGGTACTGAAGATTAAATCCAAGAGCATGTTATCACTGAGCTACATTCCCTAACCCTTTTCATTTTTTATTTTGAGACAGGGTCTCACAAAGTTGCCAAGGCCAGCCTCGAACTGGGAGCCTCCTGCCTCAGCCTCTCCAGTTGCTAGGATTACAGACATGCGTCACCGCCAGGGCTTGATTACCTTCTTAATGCTCAGGAATTGAGGATTTGAAAAGGACAAGCAGGGCAAGATGGCGAAGCTGCATACAAGCTGCCCGGGGACTAGCTGGCTGCTGGGAACTGGTTAGTGCAGAGGGACACTGGTTTAAGTGCCTGAGCCAGCTGACTGGAGGGTTAACCTTGGGGGAACTGACCACCTTCAGGAAACTTCATTCCTCCAGGAAAACAAAGAGCTCTGACCTGAACTCCTCGCCTCCCCAGACAGTGAAGAGCACTCGGCCTGGTGGGGAACAGATGCCCCTACGAGGAGAGATGGGGGTCTGTATGCCTGGTGCCCACCCAGGGCGTTTGGAAAGGCTCAGCTCAAGCCTGGGGCGGCACCTCTAGAAACAAGACTCAGGCTCATCCTGGGGGCCACCTCCTGTGGTCGCTGGGGGGGTCACCTTCAGAGTGAGCATGGGGGTCACTCTGAAGTGACCTAAGGTACAGGGAGGACCAGGCCGGACTTCAGGGCCAAGAGACAGGAATTAGATTACAGGTCTGGAAACCCAGCAAGGGTCTCCCTGGCCTCCTAAGCCTCAGTTGTCAGGGGGGCTCTGGGATGAGGGGGCGAGAAAAGCTCTGAGCCAGTCACACTTTCCCCTCACCCTCCTGATATGTTGCACCCAGGTCCCTCAATCCCTCCCCCGGAATCAGCAAGCACTGGCTCTTCCTGGGAGGAACGGAAGTGCACACATATCTCATTTAATCTCTCTGCACAGGCTTCATCCAGACGTCAAGCCCACATCCTTGGTGACATGCAGGACATCCCTCATTCTGCTAATGAGGCACTTAATTGAATGTGAACTAGAAAATAATTTATAACTAACACATCAAAGTCAGTAATGTCAAAGATTCTGGCTGCTTAAGAGACTGAATTTATTTAAGATTCTCAGAACCTTCATATGCTCCTGGAAAGAATGTAAAATGGTGCAGTCACTTTGGGAAAAGTGTGGCCGTCCCTCAAAAGGTTAAACAGAGTCACCCTCTGACCCAGCAACTGCGTTCTGAAGTGCAGATACCCAAGAGGATTGAAAACATGTACACATGATGACTTGTACATGTTCACATGTACATGTTGAATGTTCACAGGTGCTTTGTGCATAACAGCCCAGAAGTAGCAACAACCCAACTGTCCATCAATGGATAAAAGGAAAAATAAAATGCAGTCACAGCAGCACAATGGAATATTATACAGTCACGAAAAGTGATGAAGTGCTTAAAAAAAGAAAAGCAATGAAGTATTGCTAAAAGTCACAATGGAATAAGCCTTGAAAACATTATTCCAAGGGGAAAGGGTCCATCATGAAAGGCCACAGAGCGTTCGATTCCACCTATATGGAATGTCCCGCACAGACAAATTCAGACAGAGTAGATCGTGGTTGCCAGGGATGGGAGAGATGAGTAGAGCATTTCTTTTGGGGATGATGAAACTGTTCTTAGATAAGATGGCAATGGTTTCACAACTCAGTGAATATCCTAAACTTGGCAATGGTTTCACAACTCAGTGAATATCCTAAAACCCACCAAGTGCATAATTTAAAAGGGTGGACTGGGTGGTATGTGTGATATATATACATTAAGCAAGTAACCATTGGGGTTTCATGGGGGGAATGGGCATAAACAAGAGAACAATTCCTTTAGAAGACGTGACAAACCCAATTTTGCAGTCATGGAAATTGATGCTGGGGAGGGGGAATGACTCACCAGGCCACATCACTACCAGACCAGGTTTCCACACCTGGATCTGTCGGAATTCAGATGTCTGGCCTAACCATCAGGCCACCAGGCTGAAGTGAAAGGAGTATGGTATGGAGGAGAGGAAGGAGATGGGCAGCCCAGTCCAGGAGAGACTCACAAAGGAGTTGGTAAATGAAGGAAAGGGTCCCCTGCCTCTACCAGGGTAGGGATTCAAAACAGGAAGCACATGTCAGGGCTTGGCCAGGAAGACTTCCAGGAGGTGGTGCTGCGCAAGGGGGCTTCTGCAGGATGAACAGGAGTTCGTCAACCCCCCTTCCCAACATCCCCACGGCACAGGAAGTCAGGAGGAGGAGGGTGAACTTCACCTCTCCCAGTCCTGCCTGTGAGTCCTAGGGCGACAGGCATGTGGCCTTCCGAAGCCTTGGTTTCCCCAACTGTAAAACGGGAAGGGGGCAAAGTGACAGAGAGAGTGCCATTTGAGGATTCCATCCTCCCTCCTCGGGGGATGGGCCTATGAGTGGGAAAGCCAGACCTTGATCTCCGCTCACAGAAGACATGTTTTGGCCAGGTCAGGGGTGCCAGCCTCGGGGACCGTGTGCCCCTGCCAAGCCCGGCTTCAGGAAGCACCTCCCGTCCGGCTCACACCGAGCGCGAGAGGTCACCCGCGAGTGGGATGGCTGGGATCCTCCGGCGGGATCAGGACCCTCCTCGCGGGTGACCTCCGAGTTCACCGGGGCTCCCCTTCCCCGAGCTCGGCGCAGCCCTCCCGGCCGGCAATCCCCGCCTCGCTACTCCGCGGCGGCCGCAAGTTAACTTCCACGCGCCCGGGCGGCCGCCGGGGGTCCCCGCGCGCCGGGGCGGGGCCGGGGACTCCGAAGGCGGGGACACGCCGCTGTCGCACCCGCCCGCCCGGCAGCACACACTCGGGAGCTGAGCGCCGCCCAG
>JAJEJO010001080.1:36264-68128 GCA_020662805.1 Glaucomys volans
TTTTTTTTTTTTTTTTTTTTTTTTTTTTTTTTTTTTTGCCAGGCACCATGGTGCTCACCTGTAATCCCGGGGCTTCAGGAGGCTGAGGCAAGAGGATCACAAGTTCAAAGCCAGCCTCAGCAAAAGCGAGGCCCTAAGCAACTCAGCAAGGTCCTGTCTCTAAATAAAATACAAAATAGGGCTGGGGATGTGGCTCAGTGGTTAAGTGTCCCTGGGTTCAATCCCTGGTACCAAAAAATTTTTTTAATAATAAAATTTATTTAAACAAATATATCTACCAATATGATAATTTTAATAGGTGACCAATATAATATTAACATGTCCTACATTCTTTAAAAAATGGCTTTGCTGTGTCTTCCAGCCCAAGTCTGTGTTACACCCCGGGGCATGTCTCCTTGGGAGTGCCAAGTTCAATAGCACCGAATGGCTAGTGCCTACTACATCAGACAGCATCCTCCTGGAAGCTACCGGAAATGCCCTGGCTGACCACTCTCCCAACAAGCTCCCTGGCAGCGATGGACCTGGGAAGGCTATTCAATGATTGGGAGACAAATCTAGGAATTCTGCAGCCTTGAGTTCTGAGAAGAGTGCTGACCCACTAAGGTAAATTTGGCAAAGCCCGAACACCTGAGCCTCCGCACCTGACGGCTTCCAGTGGACATTCATGAAAATCCCTCATGAATTTTCCATCTGGAAAGACAGAAGCCAGTCACCTTCAGAGACCGTCTGTCATTGGTGAGTAAGATCTGGTTGGTTGGTGACTCACAGTCGACTCATAGTCCTGGAAATGCCACTGTCACGCGGGGCCATCTCCACTCACCTGCTTCGGGTCTTCTGTTTGCTGACTTAAGTGACTTGAGGCTGATCGGGGATGCTGATCGGGGATGCTGTCTACCTAGCAGGAAGTCCCAGCTGCCTTTCTACCAACCGCCCCCCCGTTAGTGGTGAGGCGAGTTTCCACTGGCACCTTTGCTGTTTGGGGTGGCGTTGGGACTTGCGAGCTGCCCAGGAGGATGTAAGGAGGGATCAAGGATCTGAACACATCCTCCAGAGAAGCTCAGGGCAGCCCCTGAGATCTTCAGCTCTTGCAGCTGGAGGCTGGCTCCACTCTCCCCAGGAAGGATGCTTCTGAGGTTGAGTTGCCCAGGGTTCCTGGCACAGAGCCTGGCATGCGTGGAGTGTCTGGGTGCTGGACAGATGGATGACCACAGGACCCCACAGGGTTCTGGCAACTCAGGGTCACCTGGCTTCTCTGTCCACCTTTCCTTCTCTCTTTTCCTTGCCCAGCAAGGGGGACCTCAGACTTGCCTCCGACCTGCGTCACCCATTCCCCAGCCCCTTGCCAGAGCCCACTCACCATCCTGATGGGCCGGAAGGACATGAGCCGGTCACTCCGGTAGCTGCTTGACCAGGTGTCCCAGCGTGGGTACTCGCCCTTCTCCAGGACGAACATCTCCCCACGGAAGTTGGACTGCTCGAAGGCGACCCAGCTGTATGTGGGAAGGACCGTGAGGGACGGACGCAGAGAGGAGAAAAGTGGTCATCAGATGCCCCTCCCAGATGCCTTCCTTCTCCCCTGGCAAAGCAGCCCTGAGGCCAGTAGGGGAGACTCCAGTGGCCTAAGGTGGCTGGGTTCATTCACACTTGTCCTTAGACTGTGTGACTTTGCTCCTCTACACTAAAGCACCTATTTTCCTGGACTTGGGGAAGGATTAAATGAGATAATGAGCGTAATTATCTGTTTGCAAATATAGGATTTACACATGCTTTGAATACTATGAGGACCTGGGACCCAATAACCCCCAAAGAGATATTTCATTAAAGCCGGGTGACAGCTAAGAGAACATCTCTGATGCTCATGTGTCTTTAACAATGACCATCTCTCTTTTGCAAGCAAGGAAGAAGAGCCTTGAGCAGACAGGGGTATAATAGGGACACCTCTCCCTTCCTTGCTTTTTATGGATACTTTTTACTTATAACAAGTGATAATGGCTTTCCACTTATAAAAAGATGGGAAGGTTCTTCTAAAATATGTGTATGTGTGTCTTAAAAGAATCCCTTAACTTGAAACAGTAAATAGTTGATAGTCCCAGAGCGGTAGGGCAAGGAGGAAGGCTGATAGGAGTTGATAAAGACTGGCCTAACATCTGGGAGATGCTCGGGAACTGGTGTGGGGCAGCAGGAGAGAAGGGTGGCCATCGCGTAATTTCACACACCTGTAAGGATCAATGCATGCCCTGAGTCCTTTACGAGGACTCATTAGAAATTTGAAGTCCATTGGGGTTCTCCCATCTCTCTCCTTACATCCTGACTGAGGATGGGAAATGCACTTGTACTGGATGGACCAGAGGTTCTGGGGAGAAGGCTCAGGAGCCTCTGGACTTTCTATGTGTCCTTCATGTGTTCAGGAGCTCCCAGGGACAAGTGAGGGCTGAGGTGCATGGCCACTAGTGTCATCTCCCTGAGGGCTGCCAGTAACCCTCTCCCCAGGAAGATGGCAGTGATGACATATCATCATGGACCAACCCTCGGGTCTGGGTGTGAGGGATGAATCAATCATACTGAAGTGAAAGAGCTGGAAATGTGGGCATATTCTTTCAGAAGGCAGTTGAATCTGCCTCTGCTCTGGTCTGGAGTGGAAAGAAAATGGATGGGTAGATGGATGGATGGATGGATGGATGGATAGATGGATGAATGGATGAGTGGGTGGGTGGATAGATGGATGGATGGATGGATGGGTGGATGGATGCATGGAAGGGGGATGGATGGATGGGTGGATGCATGGGTGCGTAGATGGATGAATAGATGGATGAATGGATTGGATGAATGGATGAGTGGATGGATGAATGGATGGATACATGCATGGATGAGTGATGGTTGGATGGATAAATGGATGGATAGATGGACAGATGAATGGTGGATGGATGAATTGGATGAATGATGGATGATGGATGCATGCATGTGTAGGTAAATGGATGATGGAGAATGGCTGGATAATGGACTGATGGCTGAACTGATTGATCTATAGGTGAGAAAGGAGATGGATGAAGAATGTATAGTTGGATGGGCAGATAGGGAAAGAGGCTTAGAAGATGGTGCCTTTTTGGTATAAAGAATGTAGTATCTGGAGAGTGATCGGAGTAAATAATATCATTTGTGATCATGGTGGCAGGTCTGAGCTTAAGGAAAGATAAATGCCACGTGGTCTTGCCTCCTGCTCTCCCTCCCCAGGCTTTCTGAGGAGGCTGTTAGACGAATGAAAATTCTTTGTTTTGGGTTTTTTTGGTCCCTGGGATTGAGCCCAGGGGCACTTAACCACTGAGCCACATCCCCAGACCCTCTTTACTTTTTGTTTAGAGACAGGGTCTCACTAAGTTGCTTGGAGTCTTGCTAAGTTGCTGAGACTAGCCTTGAACTTGAATCCTCTTTCCTCAGCCTCCCGAGTTCTGGGATTACAGGCTTAAGCCACTGTGCCCGGCAAGAATAAGGAATGTTAACTCGTCCTGTCAATGCCTCCTCTGTCTCCTGAGGCTTATTTGAGCCTGCCAGCCAGCAGAGGAAGGGATGGACATCTTGGTTCACTGATAGGGAAATTGAGGCTCAGGGAGCGACAACTCTAGCCCAAGGTCACATGATGGTGTCAGGTCTCGGGCAGGCTCCTCCTGCCCCTGCCCACCCCATCTTCTTCCTTATTTTTTTTCCCACAGCCCTGCTGGCCCTGACCCAGGCCTCTGGACCACAGAGCCATTTGCATCCCCTTTGGCAGAGCCCTGGAGACATAGCAGACACCAGATTTGTCTCTGAGGAGACATACTCTGGGTCTGAGTCACCAGCACCCAAAGCAGCTTGAAACCAAGCTGGCCACATCCGGCTGTTTCTGTTCCCAGCTGGGCTTCGGGTTGGGGCGGGGCTGAGGTTGTGTTGACCACAGCAGGGTGGGGTGGGCACAGGAGGCTCTCTCGCTCCCACCCCAGCCTGCCTCCCGCCACCAACCTCGGCTTGGGGGATGCACAGGGCCATGGTGGGGGACCTAGTCTTCTCACCCACACAGGGCTGGCCGGTTCTGCATCACCTCCCACAGGCCTGGGAATGGTCCACGAGGGGATGGGAGGTCACGACTCTCCCAGCTCAGCCATGAGGAGACTGAGGCTCGTGGGTCCAATGAGGCAAAGGACAGAGTTGGGACTGGGGCCGAGCAGGTCTGACCTGGAAAGTCACCTCCCGGGTGCTGGGAATGCAGGCTGACCAGCCCCTGGGGGCTTTTGGGAATGGGATAACCAGAGCAGAGGGGGCTTGTGGGCCTGGTCCTGGGGGTGGACCTGCACCCTGACCACAGCTGACAGGGGCAGGTGCTGGGAGAGCCCATCCATCTGAGAGGTGGCTGTGTCTGCTCTCCATGGGGATGGTGAGGCCCGAGAGGCCCCCAGTGAGAACAGGCAGTGGGACCTCAGAAAGGAATCCACCAACCAAGTCAAATGCTGGCTTGGCCACTTGCCCTGGGTGGCCTTGGCCAACCCTTTGGAGCCCCAGTTTAAATGAGGATAAGAAGAGTTCTTCTGACTGGGTGCCGTGGAACACAGCTGCATCCCGAAGGCTAGGGAGGCTGAGGCAGGAGGATCATGAGTTCAAAGCCAGCCTCAGCAACTTAGTGAGGCCCTAAGCAACTCAGTGAGACCCTGTCTCTAAATAAAATACAAAATAGGGCTGGGGATGTGGCTCAGTGGCCGAGTGTCCCTGAGTTCAATTCCTGGTAACAAAAACAAGGACTAGCTCTTCTGTTCTACTCATCCTGCAAGCTGTGGTCATCTAGGCAAAGCCCTTGTCAGTGCCTGGCACCTCCTGGATACTGATGCTTATTATTACTTCCTGATGCCCCCAAGAGGGGACAGCAGTGACACTTGATTCTTGGCCTCCTCCTGCCCTCAGAATAGGCTGTGATTCCTTCTGCAGTAGAAGCCGCATTTTCCTGGAACCCAGACTGACCGTCAGTGTGACCTTATACTCATTGAATCACCTCTCTGAGCCTCAGTTTCCTCATCTGTCAAGTGGGCAGGAAAAGCAAGTCTCCCCTTCAGGTTTGCAAGGAGGGTTGGAGAAACAGAGGCGGCTCTCCTGGCCAGGCCCAGGGCAGTGCCTGGTGACCGCGTTCCTACCCTGTTGTTGGTTGTTTCCCATGGCAGAGGGGCCACCCCTGCCCTGCCCGGCACTCACGGTCCCGAGGTGACGATGAGGCTGCGGACTCGGTCAAAGCCGCGGTCGCACAGGTTCAGGCACTCCCCGGTGAACTCCACCCGTCGGCCCTGGAAGTTCTCCTGCTCAAAGACCACCAGCTGCAGGAGAGGAGCCCCCAGGCAGAGGGCAGGGGGCGTGAGGGCCAGACCAAACCAAGCCAACCTGGACAAATCCAGGTGGAGTATCCCCGAAGTCCTCGTATAAGAGTGGGATGTGCCCGGGTACCAGAGTGCACTGCGAGCCAGACTCCTGAAATGGTCCTGGCTTCCTGTCTCCTCTTCCTGAAGTTAAGGTCTGCGCCACCGTGAGGGACGCCTGGGTCTCCCTTCCAGAACTTGGTGTGGTTCTCCAGGCTGGAATGCTCTCTACCTGGAGGGCCCACTGCCTGACCCAGTTCCAGACCAGACCTCACATTCCCATTTCTGTTCTAGGTTCAGATGTCAATTCCTGCAGGAAGCCCTCCTGGATTGCTCCTCCTCCATTCTGGCGTCCCCCACAGTGCTCACCCCTCGGCAGCACCAGCAATAGCCCTGCCCAGTCACTGTGCTTTGGGTTTGGGTCTCTCTCTCCCTCTCTTCATCCTTCTCCCCTTTACCCAACCCTTCCAAATACAAAGGGCTCCTCCATGGCAGGCCTGGCCGATCTCTTTCTTTTCTCTTTTGGTACCAGAGCTTGAGCCCAGGGGTGCTGTACCACGAGCTACATCCCCAGCTCTTTTTTTTTTCTTTTTCTTTTTAAGTTTTGTTTTGTTTTAATTTTGAGACAGAGTCTTGCTAAGTTGCTGAGGCTGGCCTCCAACCCACGATCCTCCTGCCTCAGCCTCCTGAGCTGCTGGGATTATAGATGTGCGCCACCACACCTGGCTTGATCCTTTTCTGTATCTGCAGCCCCGGATGCGGGAAGCGCTGGACAGCCTCCCCTCTGCACCACAGGTGAGAACTTGATCTGACCTCTCCTCACTGAGTCCCTTTAGGTTCCTGTCCACTCACCGTCCCAAGTTGGGAAGACGTTGCCTTTCAAGTGAACAGAGGCAGCCTCTGCCTTCTCTGAGCCCCTGATTCCCCAGCTGCATAAGAAAAGAGACTCCCCACTGTCGTGACCCAGCAATTTGGCTTCTAAACTGGTTCATCCATAACAAAGTCCTGCGTTAGAGCCCAGGGAATCAGGGATTAGAACATCCCAGCCAAGATGGGAACAGTGATGTGCACCTGTGGTCCCAGCTGCTCTGGAGGCTGAACAGAGAGGATTGCTGGAGCCCAGGAGTTTGAGGCCAGCCTGGGCAGCACAGGGAGACCCTTTCTCAAAACAAGCAAGCAAACAGAACATCTCAGCCACTCTGTTTACAAACAAAGCTGGGGCCAACCAGATAAGGGGTTCTTGGTAGGAGAGTGTCAGTCACACTTTGGACTATCATACGGCAGCCCAAAAGGAACAACCCACAGAGATGCTCAGCCTGAGGGATCTCATAGTAAGTGACAAGAAAAAAGAAATGCGGAGAATCACAAGCATCAAATTTCAATAAATTAAAATCAAGCAATACTTTTAAAGGATCAGTGCATAAAAATAAAAGAAAATGAAGCAAACAGATAACGAGCATGGAGGATGGGTGTTCGCTGCCTGGAGTTGGGGAGGAGAGGGGTGGGCTCATGGGACACCTTAGGTAAGGTAGAGAATTTTCACCAAGCCCTGGCTGGCACATGGGTCGTGGGTTTGCAGGTGCTCGCTGCATTGTTAAAAAATTAAAGTGAAGCCGGGCGTGGTGGCACATGCCTGTAATCCAAGCGACTTGAGAGGCTGAGTCAGGAGGATCGAGAGTTCAAAGCCAGCCTCAGCAACTTAGCGAAGCCCTAAGCAACTCAGTTAGACCCTGTCTCTAAATAAAATACAAAAAAATAGGGCTGAGGATGTGGCTCAGTGGCTGAGTGTCCATGAGTTCAATCAATTAAAGTGAGCTGGCGCGATGGCACACACCTGTCATCCCAGAGGCTCAGGAGGCTGAGGCAGGAGGATCTCAGGTTCAAAGCCAGCCTCAGCAACTTAGCGAGGCCCTGAGCAACTCAGTGAGACCCTGTCTCTAAATAAAATACAAAATAGGGCTGGGGATGTGGCTCAGTGGCTGAGCA
Organism: Glaucomys volans; assembly: GCA_020662805.1. Taxonomy (NCBI): domain Eukaryota; kingdom Metazoa; phylum Chordata; class Mammalia; order Rodentia; family Sciuridae; genus Glaucomys; species Glaucomys volans. The sequence goes on from JAJEJO010001080.1 coordinate 43,620, forward strand.
TCCCTGGGTTCAATCCCTGGTACTAAAAAAGAAAAATTAAAATAAAATTAATGATTAAATAAAACGACACAAATAAAGGCCAGCCATGTCATGAATCAACGGTGGTCGGTTCTGTGCACCTGAGATCCAAACCCAACCACGCCAAACCCAGTCAGGGCCTGGACGCCTGGCTCTCCAGGACCCGCTTCCAGGAGGCCTCCTGCTGCCCGGGGCCCTCCCGGCATGCACTGCCTGCTGCTTGGCCAGCCTGTCTCCCTTCTCTGTTCCTGGCTTCGACACACTCCGAGCAGAGGCTGTGCGGGCTGGCTACCCCGGCTGGTGTCCCTGTCCTGGAAAGAGGTGTGTGTCCGTTGTCATGTCAGAACTCAGGAAAGCATCCCTTCTTTCCAGGAGTATTGAGACCCCTGAGTGTTTTCTGGGCCCCCCAGACCGACTGGGCACCCTCATGTCTGGGAAGGAGGAGGCGTTGCTGAAAAGAGGGGAGGGACAGAAAGGGAGGCAGAAGGGGGAGGGGAGAGGGAAGAGGCAAAGGAGGAAATGAGGAGGAGGAGGAGAGCGAGCAGGGGAGACGACGAGGAGGGACCCAGAGGAATGGGGTCCTTACCCTGTAGCTCCCAGGAGGCAGGTCCCCCACTTTGGCAATCGGCGCAGGCACGGTCGCTGGGGCCATGGCGGGCCCGGGGCCTGGAGCAGGTCCTGTGGGCGGAGTGGCCTTCCCCTTGCCATCGGGCCCAGGGTTCACTGCCGCTGTGGCCGAGGCCTTGGTGGGCTGAGACATGGCTTCCTCCTGCAAAGTCAGGAGATCATGCAGCAGCCTCGGTGAACCCAGGGGCAGCACCCCAAGTTGCCTCCCCACGCTCCTGCCCCTCGCCTCTGAAGCCGTGTCCTCTCTTTCTCCTTGGAAACCTATGTCTTGAAGTATTTTTTTGTCCCATTCCTATTCTCCTGCCAGGCCTTCCCGCCTGGGGCCTCTCCTCTGTCCTGATCCTTCCTCCAGGACTTCGACGATGCTGTTCCCTCTGCCGGCCATGCCCTTCCCGCTACCTGCCTCCCTTCCAGTCTCCTGGCCCCTCCTGCAGATCCTCACATGTCTTAGCGCACTTAACTCGCGTGTGCAATTTCCATCCGCCTCGCCAGAGGAAGAGCAAGGAGGAGTTGCATTTGGGAATATTTAAGGGATTCCAGGTGCAGGTCCCATTCTGCTAGAGAAGCTGGGTCCTTGTCACCCTGAGAGAGAAGGTGCCCTGCCCAGGGCCACAGGGCGGGAGGGCTCCACTTCCAACTCAAGCAGATGGGCCTGGCCACTGGGTGATTAGCAGCTCTGCCGTCTCCTCGCTCTGATTTATTCAGCCCTCTCTCCGGGGCTTGGCTCTGTGCCTGGCGCACAGGAGATTCTCAACAGACGGCTCAGAGAACAGGCGCTCCCATGCCCCTTCTCCTTTCCTGGGCTCTTCATCTGGCCTTCTCTGGGGGCAGGTGCGTGGGTGCAACCTCAGGCCTGGGCCTGGGGCATGTAGGAGGACCCAAGAGGACAGATGAGTGCCCGGCAAGGGCTCTAAAATGAGGGCTGTGGCTGTGTAGGCGTTGGGTGGAGAGGGCTTTGGTTAATTCCAGTGGTTCCTCATTGCATGGGGGACATGGACTCTTTTGAATATGTGACAAATGCCTTGTCTGTCTCCGGGAAGTGGGGGGGGATGCTCCTTTCAATTTTGCAGAAAATTGAAAGACCCCTGAGGGCAGAGAAGAAGAGCCTGTGGTCCAACTGGTTCCTGAACACTCTGTGGTTGGATGAGCAGATCCCTCCCCCAGCCTCTTTGCCTCCCAGGCAGACTGTGGTCACTCTGGGGTGCTCTGCCACCACTGTGGGACAGACATCTGGGCCACATCTGGGATTCTGGGCCATCCCTGCCCCCATTCTGTGGCCCACTCCCCTGGGACTGGATTCTTTCTCCCCGTCCTCCTCCTCCTCTTTTCCTGCCTCTTGCTGTTGATTCTCCTCCTCTCCCTCCTGTTCTTCTGTTTCTGTCTGTCTGTCTGTCTGTCTTGTCCTGGCTCTGCCCAGCTCCCGTCCTTCTCATCACAAGTTCTGTCTTCCCCCCTCCCCTCCTCCCCTTCCTCGCCCTCATCTTGGGCGTCCTGCCTGGCCTCTCCTGCCTTTCCTCCTCCCCTCCCGCAGCGCGGTGGCGTCCCTCTTACCTGGGGACTTGCGACTTCCTGGTGGAGGACAGGCCGTGCTGTGGTGACTAGGGGCCGACCCCCCATTTTATAATCTGGCAGACATTGGGCCCTATAGTCTGGGCACAAAGCAGGAGCTGGCTCAGCAGGCCGAGCGGGCGCGGCCGGGCAGCCCTGCCTGGGTTACTGCAGGGGCAGCACTTTCCATTGTGATCCCCGCACGCAGCAGAAACCCTGGTCCGCGGCACTTGGCCTCCTGGCCTTGCCTGGCCCCTCTCTCCATGGCCCCAGCCAGGGATGGGCCCACGGGTCCCCACTGGCTATCTGCGTGGGACAGGGAAAAGGAGAGTCCCTGCAAACCAGGAGACCTGGGTGAGCACCCTGGCTCAGCCACGCTGCCGTGCGTGCGTGGTTTGGGGAAGCCCCTATCCCCAGGGGCCCCGTGTCTGCAGCGTCCCTAATGGAGTTGCAAGGAGCAGAGGCCCATCCCCTGAGCGGAGCCGTCCCTGTGCTGAGCCTGGTGCCTAAAGCGTGGCCGCTGTCACCTGTGCCAGTCTGCAGGACAACCTGCCTCACCCAGCACTTCCTTTACACCCATTTCAAAGATGAGAAAAGCCAGGCCCAGAGAGGCCAGAGCCAGTGCAGGTAGGCTGGCTGGCTCTGGGCCTGGTGCTCCATTCTCTCGCTATTTGACCTTGACCTCAACCTTGGCCTTGACCTTGACCTGAGGCCCCAGCCTGACTTCCTGATTCTAGGTGGGAAGTGGGAAGCCAGGCCTCATCGGGCTGAGCACTGGGGACTTGAGTCCTGCTCTCCTGCCCACGTGGGCCCCCTCCTTTCCTGGCCTGCCTGTGTTGCTCCCAGTCCCAACCCTCAGATGCCAGGGACAGAGCTGGTGGCCAGGAACACGATGGCCCGTGTCCACGCCTTCATCTGAGAAGCCCAGGTTTAGCCCGTGCTGGTCACCCCTGGCTCCAGCCCTGTTGTGGGGCCTGGCCCGCCGGGGGCCCTCTGTCAGGGTTTGGTGACTGAGTGGTTGTTGAAGTGGATCATAACAGAAAGTGGGGTACAGAGGGAGGGGGGAGCTCAGATCAGGTGAGGGGAGTTGGGAGAAGTGAAGGACAATAGTCAGGGAGACGAGGGCCCCGGGTTCAGGTAGGGCAACAAAGACTCCCAACGAGGTGACAGGTGACAGAAGCCACATGGTCCAACCCCTCATTTCTCAAGTGCAGAAACTGAGGCTGATCTGGAGCGAGGCTCCGACGAGGTCATGTGATGTGCACTCTGTGGGGCGGGAGTCAGAGGCACCCAGGAGAGCTGTGCAGCCAGGTGGCTTCGGCCTGCCCCGCCCCGGGTAGGTGGTGTGCGTGGGGTCTCTACAGGCCCCTGCCTCTTCTTTGGGGGCCCAGGATGCCGGAGCAGCTGGCTCTGCCTTGCGATCTCCTTGGCCTGGGGCCAGCTCTTCCTCCTCTGCAGCCCCGCCGGGCCTCCCCCGCCTCAGCTTCCCCCGCCTCAGCTTCCCCTCAGCCTTTCATCTGGGGCCAAGGCCTGGGAGGGGAAGGCGGAACCGCAGGGGGGCAGCTGCTGGAGCTGGGCCCGGTGATGCGGCGGGGCCACCCAAGGTCTGTGCTGCAGGGCCGGCGGTCTCAAGTCGCTTCGTGCCCCCCTTGGCCAGGCGCGCCATCCCCTAGAGGGTGGGGGCAGGGGCAGGGGACAGCCCACCATGCTGGGCACCTGGGCTCTGGGCATTCCGTGGACTGGGTTCCTGTCACCTTCCCTGGCAGGGTGGAGGCTCTGGAATGGACCCCAGGCACGGGTGAGAAGTGGAGGCCACTCCTGTTGACCACTCAGCCTGCTTTTCCTCTGCCAAATGGAATTCGAACCTACCTCCCTGCTAGTCGGGCATCTGAGCTCTTAGAAGCTAAGTGTTCCTGCTCCTCGCGAACCATTATTTAGTAAGCACTGTTATTATCAGCAATGGCGACGGCGATGATGGAAACACTGAAAGCTTTTTATGTCCCTGGAACGTACACACGCTATTCACGAGTGATTCACATGTGAATCGTAGCCTCATGCTCGCCCTCTCTTTCGGGCTAGACCCAGTTCACCCCGTTACACTCATTTTACGCACAAGGAACCCAAGGCTGCAATACTTAATTTTTTTTTTTTTTTTGGTACTGGGAATTGAACCCAGGGGCACTCCACCACTGAGCCACATCCACAGCCCTATTTTGTATTTTATTTAGAGACAGGGTCTCACTGAGTTGCTTAGGGCCTTGCCAGTGCTGAGACTGGCTTTGAACCTGCGATCCTCCTGTCTCAGCTTCTTGAGCCGCTGGGATTGCAGGCGTGCGTCACCGCGCCCGGCTGCAATACTTACTTATTTATTTATTTTCGTCACCGGGGTGCCTAACTGCTGAGCCACATCCCCAGCCCTTTTTTATTTTTAATTTAGAGACAGGGTTTGACTGAGTTGCTTAGGGACTTGCTAAGGCTGGCCTTACACTTGCGATCCTCCTGCCTCAGCCTCCTGAGCTGCTGGGATGATAGGCGTGAGCCCAGCTGAGGCTGCTTTCTCAACTTTTATTTTCCCTTGCAATCCTTCATCAAGGTAATGCATACAACAGAGCTGCTTTTAACCCCTCCAGGAAGGAATGGGAGTTCCCATTTTGCAGGCCACATGTGAGCGGGGCTCAGGTATCCTCTGGGTGGCTCGATGGCAAGGGGCAGGGCTGGATTTCACCCTGGGTGATCTGATTCCCCACTGCTTTCTTTCTCCTTCCCTGTGAGGTAGACGGTAGGGGCGGGGAGAGGGTGCCCACAGGGACTCGAGCAGCCCTGGCTGCTTGGCAGGTGTGCTTCACCTGCCAAGCATGTTCATAAGCACCAGCTGCTGGCTTCTGCTTACAGAGTCGTGGGGCTGTGGCCCAGCCCGCCTGGCCTCTCACACTCCCCTTTAGGAGCTCCGTGCTCCAGCCCAAATGGGCTGCCAGCTCTAAGCTCCCACATGTCCACTTAGCATGCCCCTCCTTCCATCTCACTCTGCAAATCCTCTCCACTCTCCTGAGTGAGTCTAGTTTAAATGCCACCTCCAACACGCAGCCCACCCTGATTGCCCCAGCTGGAGGGTAGATGTGGATGGGAAGGGCGAAGGAACAGACGTGCTTACTAGCTGCCAGGCAAGAAGGCCCATCACCTCATGACCCCCGGATGGAGTTTATTTCCCTCCCATTTTAGAAGCGCAACTGGAGGGGAAATGACCTGCTCAAGGCCACACAGCGGGTGAGGGTTTGGGGCTCAGATTCCTGCTTGACGCAGGAGCCCAGGGAGCTGATTCAGGCAGACCTTGCCCCTCGCTCCTTCTCCGGGGCCCATCTCTGGGGGAGGCGACCTGACCTGTTCCCTCCCAGCTGAAGCCAGAGCTGCTGACACTTCTGCACTGGGGCTGTGGCCAGCGCTGGCTTTTGTCTCCCTGCTGGCTTGCTGAGTCGGGGCTTTGTCTCCCAGGGGCCCTCTCTCCCCGCCCTGCCTATAAGAGCTTGACCTTGACTGGTCCCCGTTCTGACATGTTCTCTGGGCCCATCTCGGTAAGTCCCCATGGAGAAGGGAGGAATCAGAGCCCTAGGTGAGCAGGCTGGGAGGCGGGCGTCCAGGTCTCCAGTCCTGGGGACAGATGTCACTGCATTGTCCCGAAGGCCGTCCTCTTCCTGACCAGGAACGGTCGCCCCAAACCCCCAGATGGGGTCCCTCGACCCTCATTCAAGAACACAGTGATCCTCGTAGTTGGGTTACCCCGTGTTCACCACGACAGCTGCCTCTCTGGGCTGGGCCACCTCTGGAAGGGACCACTGAGGTTGAGGACTTTGGCCCTTGCTGAGAGGAGGCTTCCACCCGCTGGTGGCCACAGAAAATTCCCACAGTGAGCAGAAGAGCCAGCGCAGAGCCGGGCTCCAGCCGTGGGATCCAGAGGGGGTGGGGGCAGATGTCACCCTGTTCTTCTCCTGCCTAGGAAGGGGACAGCATGACCCTGCAGTGCACCAAGTCGGCGGGACACTGGAAGGTAGGGAGCAGCCCTGGGGCGGGGCAGGAGGACCTCCGCTGGGCGCCTCCCTGACCTGGGGAGGGGTTCTGAATGCCCATCTCACAGATGGCACAACCAAGGCTCAGAGAGCAGCAGCACCTGCCCAGGGCCATGCACAGACCTTGAACTTGAACTTGGGTCTTCCGGTTTCCCAACTTGAACTGCCACTGCCTCTGGCTGCCATGAGGGTTGCCGCTGCCCATTGGTGAGGCAGCTTTGTGGGCAACCGTCATCTAAAAATGTCCCTCTTGGGCATAAATGGGGTTTTTTTTTTTTTTTTTTTTTTTTTTTTTGTGGTGCTGGGGATTGAACCCAGGGCCTTGTGCTTGCCAGGCAGGCACTCTACCCACTGAGCTGTGTCCCCAGCCCTGGGCATACATGGAAAGCCAACATCATTTACCAAAAAATAGGTGGCCACTATAAAAATACAACAAAAATGTTATTAATTTTGAGCTAAATAGAGTTGCCTGAGAAGCTAAGCTGATCTCTTTTTGGAGAGATACAGAAGGAGGAGGGCAGGCTGGGGGGCGGGGGACCCGGGGATAACACCCAGACCCCCTGGGCCAGCACCGTGGAGTCGCACGGTTCTCCATCCTGATTTCTTTGATCGTGTCTGCGTTTAGGGGAAAAAAAGCTTCCCTTTAAGAATTCTGAGGTTCCGCATGGAAGTTCAGACTTGGGGACTGTCTCCACAGCTTCCCACCTGGCAGGAATCAATCCGAGGTGCCAGACAGGAGCCGCCATTCCTGGGGCCTGTGCCCTCGGGGGCCTCACCTCCCTCAGCCTCTCCACCTTTTCTTTCCGGCACAGATGGTGGTGTGGGACGAGGAGGGCTTCCAGGGCCGGCGGCATGAGTTCACAGCCGAGTGTCCCAGCGTGCTGGACTTGGGTTTCGAGACCGTGAGATCCTTGAAAGTGCTGAGTGGGGCGTGAGTCTGCAGGGATCTGACTGCAGGGCTGGGGTGGGGACCAAAAGGGACCTTGAGGGGAGCTGGGACTTTCACATGCTGTCAGCCTTATCTTCTCAGGCTCTAACTGTACCAGTGTCACCTCCTGTAGTGCTGAGGCAGGTGCAGGGCTGCCCTGTAAGGTTATGCAAGTTGTGTACTGCTCAACTGGAGGGCTGCCACTAGCTGAGTCACTGCCCACTGGATGAGGCAGCTTTGTGGGGCACATTCTTAGAATTGAGTGTTGAGTCTAAAAATGTCCCTTTTGGGCATAAATTGAAAGCCATGATCATATACCAAAAATAGACAGTAACTATAAAAATACAGTAAAAAAAAGGTTATTAATTTTAAGCTAAATCCTATTGTCTGAGAGACCACGGGTAATCTCTAAGAAAGAGATTAGTGAGCTGGGGGGTGGGGGGCACAGTGACAACATATGAGACTTTGTAGACCAGCATCACTTTGTGGTCTTTTCTGCCCCTGGAAATTCTACATCTGCACTGTCCAATTTCAGAGACACTGGCCACGCATGACCACTGAGGATTTCAAATGTGGATAGTGTGGCTAAAGAACTGAATTATAGCCAGGCACCATGGTGCATGCCTGTCATCCCAGCAGCTCGGGAGGCTGAGGCAGGAGGATCTGGAGTTCAAAGCCAGCCTCAGCAAAAGCAAGGCCCTGAGCAACTCAGTGAGACCCTGTCTCTAAATAAATACAAAAAAGGGCTGGGAGGTGGCCCAGTGGTCAAGTGCCCCTGAGTTCAATCTCTGGTACCTGCCTTCTCCCCCCAAAAAAGACCTGAATTATTTTATTTTAGTTAGTTTTCATTTATTAGTTCAAATGTAATCAGCTGCCTGGGGCCAGTGGCTATCATAGTAGATAGAAGGTTCCAGAGGGTTGGAAAGTGGACTGAAAGGAGAACAGGGTCTTGTATGTGATCCCGAGTTACTTAAAGCTAAGCCTGTGAGTGACACCTGAGGTGGCATCGGGTGATTGGTCCTTTAGTTTCTGCTTCCTCCAAATGTGGAAATGGAGCTCAGCTGGGAAGAGCAGACAGGCACCTGGGCAGATCCAGACCCTTTACTCTCTGCAGACAGCAGAGGAAAGGTGTCCACGTGCCTGCCTCCCGAGTCTCTCTTCCCATAGGGGGACACAAAACTGAAGGGGCCAGATGGCAGGCAACCAGAGCAGTGGACACCTGGTAGCCAGGAGCCGTCCATGCCCAGAGACGGGGTGGGGTGGAGGGAGCCGGTCTCGGGGCTCCTCCCCAGACCCCCCACTTGCCAGGGCCCCGCAGGGTTGGGAGGAACCCCACCGAGGTCAGCCATGCACGTTCACCGAGCCCCTTGCAGGAACAGTCCCCCACCTGCGGGACACACAGCACGTCGCGGTGCTGCTCTTCTGGGTGGACATTCCTTGTGCTGAGGACCCTGCTGGGCACTGCAGGGTGTTCGGCAGCGGTCTCAGCCGGGTCGCAGCCCCTCTCGCACTGCGACACCTCCAGGCACGGCCAAGTCTCCCTGGCACCGGCTGGTGGGGAGGGGCTCCCACCTCCTGCCTGGGCCCCCTGTCTCCCCGCAGGTGGGTGGGCTTCGAGCACGCCGGCTTCCAAGGGCAGCAGTACGTGCTGGAGCGCGGCGATTACCCGTGCTGGGACGCCTGGAGCGGCAACACGGCCTACCCGGCCGAGAGGCTCACCTCCTTCCGACCCGTGGCCTGCGCGGTGAGTCCCATCACCCCGTCCCAGGGAGGCCTCAGCCTGTCCCGGGGGCTGGGCATCAGACACCCGTGGGAATCAAGCCATGTGATGTAGGCGGGCTCTTCCCTCTCTGACCCTCAGTTTCTTTTTGAAATGAGGTCTTATAAGGTTTCTGCTCCCTGGTTCCTTGGTGCCCTTCCACAGGTTTGCTAAAAAGGCTGAGCTGGGAGACCAGGGCAGGGTGTGGGGAATGGCAGAGGCTCCTGGGTTTCCGGCTGCCTACCTGGAGGTCTGACCGTGTTCCCTGTGCCTGTAGAACCACCGCGACTCGAGGCTGACCATCTTCGAGCAAGAGAACTTCCTGGGCAGGAAAGGAGAGCTGAGCGATGACTATCCCTCCCTCCAGGCCATGGGCTGGAACGGCAACGAAGTGGGCTCCTTCCACGTCCACTCTGGGGCGTAAGTGTGCCCAAGGCTCCTCGTGGCAGGGCAAAGAGAGGCTGTTGGGAGGGGTGGACACCTCCCGTGAAAACTGTGTGCTGGGGGCTGGTGCCACATTCCAGAGGAGAATAGGGAGGCACAGGAGGCGTCAGGCAGGGTGCATGGGATTGCAGATGATGGAAACCCTGGACAAACTTCTTTAAACCCAAAGAACGTTCACAGTCCCTGTAACTGTCTTCAGGCACTGCTGGAGGACGGAGCTGCCTTCCCGGCTCCTGCTCTGCCCGCCTCAGTGTGGCCAAATTATCGGATGAGCTCCTCCCAAGCAAAGGCCAAGGTGGCAGCTCGGTCTTGACCTCCAGTCCCAGGGAAAGAGAGGGTCCCTTTCTCAATGATTCCATTAGAGTCCAGGAGAGACGCTCATTGGTCCATCTTAGGTCATGTGGTCCCTTCTGAACCAATCACGATGCCCACAGGAATGGGCTGTTTTGATTGGCTAGTCCAGGTCACGTGCTCATGGCTGCTGTCAGCTCCATTTTCCCAGGTTGACTGCGATGGTTCCTTGTGGTTCTTGAGAATGATTCCCTGTTTTACAGAAAACGGGGCTCAAAAAGTAGACGCCAAGCCTTGCCCTGAATAATGTAGGGACCAGTGAATTGAAACAATAACCCTTTTCTTGGAAGTGCCTCCTGGTAAGAGGCGCGAGGAGAGAACAGGACTTCTTATTCATTCATTGGCAAATATTTACGGGGCTCCTCCCGTGTGCCAGGCATTAGGCTGGGCACTGGGGACAGTGAGCCGCGCACGTCCCCACCGAGGAGCCTGCCTGCTGGCAGGGGAAGCTGGCATTTTACAAATAACCTTCAAATTATCAAATTATACTAATGCTTCAAAGATAGTCAGGGACTGTGGCCTGATCTGGGGAATGGGTCAGATTGCCCTGATGACGAAATGAGTGAGGGACACACAAAACTGGGCCAGGCGGAGAATGGCTGGGAGGATGTTCCTGGCAGAAGACACAGCATGATCAAAGACCCAGTGCCGGGGGTGGCACATCCCAGGCAGTGAAGTAAGGCAGGATGGCTGGGCTGTGCTTGCAGCGTGGCTCTGCCCAACCCTCTCTGATGAGGGTGCTGGTGCCTCTCTGTAGGGTAACTCGCTCTTTCCTCTTCTAGCTGGGTTTGCTCTCAGTTCCCCGGATACCGAGGTTTTCAGTATGTGCTGGAAAGTGATCACCACTCGGGTGACTACAAGCATTTCCGGGAGTGGGGCTCCCATGCCCAGACCTTCCAGGTGCAAAGCGTTCGCAGGATCCAGCAGTGAGCGGGCCCCCGGGCACGGAAGAGCGCATGCGTGCGTGTCTGTAATGGAGTAGCTCTCGACGCTGCTACCGCCTCTTCTGCCTCCCCTCCGAACCCCGTGAACCCAGCACCCGTGTCAGCCAGTCCATGCACAGTCAGCACAAAAAACTCAAAGTAATAAAAAAAAAGAAAAGAAGGTCCACCATTAGCTGTGCTTTTCCATCTTACTAGTCTCAAAGAATCAATTTTTAGCTTTATGCTTTTTCGCAGTGATTGGTCTGTGCTTTTTATTTTTCACATTCCTATTTCCTTCCTTCTCTTTCTTTCAGGTTTACTTTATCTTTAATTTTCTGTGTTTTTAAGGGTAGACTCTTGGGTCTTTAGCTTTAGGTCTCTTTTTTCAATGTATTCATTTAAGAGCTATAAACCTCCCTCCAAGTACAGCATTGGCTGCTTCCCTGAAATTCTAATTTGATGTGTTTTCACTATCATTCAGTTTGATATTTCTAGTTTCTCTTATGATATATTTTTTCCTTTGACTCATAGATTATTTAAAGATGTATTTTCTTTCTCTCTCTCTCTCTCTCTCTCTCTTGCTCTTTCTCTCCTCTCTCTTCTCTCTCTGGTTCTCTTTCTTTCTTTTGTGCTGGGGATTGAACCCAGGGGCACTCTACCACTGAGCTACACCCTCAGCCCTATTATTTGTTTTGATACAGGGTCTTGCTAAATTGCCAAGTAAAGTCTGGCTTTGAACTTGCGGCCTTCCTGCCTCAGCTTCCCAGGTAGCAGGTATTACAGGTGTGCACCACCGTGCCTGGTTACAGGTGTGTTATCTAAGTTCCAAATACTCTGGAATTTTCTAGATATTTTATTTTTATTTAACTTTTTAAATAGCTCTGGGGTTTGAACCTCAGGCCTGTGCCTGCTGGGTAAGTGCTCTGCCATCACCCTAAACTCCAGTCCTATTTTTATTAATTTTTAAAAATCCAGTGTTGTCAGAGAACATATTCTATGGGATCCCACTCTTCTGAAACGAATTGAAACTTCTTTGGTGACTGAGTATATAGTCTATCTTTGATGGACTAAGAGGTGAACTTGAAAACTATGTTCTGTTGTGAGTTAGTGTTCTTTCAATGTCAGGTCAAGTTGGTTGGCAGTGTTGGTTAGATTTTTCTATATTTTTGCTTATTTTTTTTTAAGTTAAATTTTGTCAATTATGCCAGGAGGGCTATTCATATCTCCTACTATGATTTGGATTTATCTTCTTTTACCATTGTCCATTTTTGCTACTTTTTCTTCAAGAATTCTGAAGCACTGTTGTTAGGTGTACATTTATTGATGATCACTATCTTCTTGACAGATTGTTCCTATTGTGGTTTAAAAAGCCACACGTGCAGGGAGCAGTGGTCTCCCATGGCAGAGCCTCAAATGTTCCTTTCCTCTCTCCCCAGTTCTCTTACTGTCATCTACTAGCATCTCATTTAACACCCTTGACCTTATGAAGAAGGCCCATAAAACAAAGAAAGTCTTGCTGGGTGCAGTGGTGCATGCCTGTAATCCCAGGAATTTGGGAGACTGAGGCAGGAGGATGGCAAGTTTGAGGCCAGCCTCAGCAATTTAGGGAAGTCCAAAACAACTCAGTGAGACCCTGTCTCAAAAGAAAACAAATACAAAGGGCTTTGGAGGTGGCTCTGTGGTTAAACACCCTGGGTTCAATCCCTGGTAGCAAAAAGCCAAGTCCTGTTTTGCTTGCAGCCTGAGTAGAGAGAGAGTTTCTCTCCCCTCTTTTTCTCTCTGCCCCTCCCCCCTTGTCCTCTGCCTTTCTTTTTTTATATGAATTATCTAAACCTCTCTCTTCAGCCCCCCCCCCCCCCCCCCGGCTCTTTTTCCTGGATCCTGGGGCCATTTTCCTCTACCCACAAATGTCCCTAATCAGTTTGAGAAGGACGGGAAAGGGTGGGAATCTGCTGAAGAGCCTGCAGGAGACGATAAGGTCTGCTGCTCAGGAAGGGGAGGGAGTGTTTAGAAATACTTGCATTTCAGGAATGTTTAACCCTGCCTGTTATCATCTCAGGCAGATCATGGTCCTGGGACCCCAGTGGTACATGAGACAGACTCCTTTTTCTCACCCAGTTTGATGGGGAAGGCAGACAAGTACATAGCAGATGGCAGGGATCCTGTGATAGGAAGGCTGGAGGACACGGGAGACACTGGGAGCCTGCAGGGCTGGCACTGGTGATAAGGAGAGGGTGGGGTTGGGGATGGGCCCTCCTTGGTGCTAGCCTCTGCTCAGACCTCCCCTTGGGACTCTGTCCCTGGACATCCGGCCACCCTCTGACACCTCCATGTGAGACCGCATGCAAGTCAATCAGAACCTGTCCCAAATTCCACTGTTGAAATGCACCGGGGCTGGGGCTGAGCGGCTGAGAACCCGCCTAGCAAGCGTGAGGCCAAAACAGCACCAGAATCCAATTGCTGTCACCCTCTCCACTGCCGCTGCACTGGTCCCAGCACTCCAGTCTGTCCCCTTTGTGGTTCCCCTGCTTCCACCTCTGCAGGGAACAACGTGTTCCCTCCGCCACTCAGCAGCCAGGGTGCTCGCTCAAAACTGTCAGGCAGATCTAGTCACTGGGCTGCTCAGACCCTCCCACACTCCCTCTCCTTTCCCAAGAGAAAAGCATACAGTTTCCCGTCCTCTGTCTTGCCTGTGGCATCTCTGACCTCGGGCCCCTAGGCTGGTCCTGCTTTGAACATGCCAGGTGTGCAAATTGGCTCTCCACAGCTGCCACAGCCTGGGGGCTCACACCATGGGGCCCACTTTCTCCTTCCTCTCTGGGCTGGAAGTCTCAGGGAGACCTCTGTCCCTGGCTCCCAGACGCCCCTTTCTCACAGAGTCTTATCTGAGTGCAGGTCCTCCCTGGAGACTTGGCCTCTTTTTATAAGACCACCTCTTGGGTCAGGTTAGGATTCCAAAGGTCCCATCTGCACCGACTCCTGACCTCCATCAGGCCTCCCTCGTACCAGTGATGGGAATGACCGTGATCGTACATATTCTGTTTCCCCCTTTCACATGTGGTGTAATTTAAACCTTCCGGCAACTCCTTGACCTCATTATTGCCTCTTTAAAACCCAACAGAAACTTAAGGCTCAGAGAGGTAAAGCAACTTGCCTGAGGCGACCCAGCCTGTAAGAGTATTCAACCTACTAGGGGTTGTTCAAGATTTGGGGGGTGTATTGAAGAGATAACAGGCACAGATGAGGCCTATGAAGGTTTATGGAAAATAATATTCCTAAAAAACCGCTCCCCAAGGAAAACGGAGGAAGAGTGTGGCTCCGGTGGAGGGAGGGGAAATTGGCTGAGCATTAACCCTCTCCCAGTGCGCCCTTTCCCAGTGACAATGGGCCCTAAACTTTGACCTTCCCCATCGCAAATTAGCCCTAAATGGAGGCACAACAAATATTGAAACTCTGGGAAACAATGGATCCCCAGAGAAAGAACATTGAGTTTCAATCTTTTTACAACCACTCTCCTCAGTTAAACTTTTAACCTGTACAACTAGCCCCTGACTCAAAACCGCATGTCCACGGCTTCCAATGATGACGTCATTGTACCCTATAAAACCAAAATCCCCTCTGTAACTGAGGGCCATTCTCTCCATCCGAAAATGGGCCCCAACAGAGTCTGAGTCCGCAAAGGAATTGAGGTTTCTTTGATGCCGTCGAGGTCTGCCTACCATCCTTCTGCGCTCAGTTATAAACAGAAAGTTGTTGGGTTCATGTCTTCCCTTAAAAGAGTTAAGAAAGTAGCCCCTCACACTTTAGTGTGAATAATGGCACAGCTTCTTACCCATCATAGGAATGTGTCCCTAAGCTGGAACCTTTGCTGAAGGAAGGAAAGAACCTCACTGGACTTTGATGGTGGCCCTGTGACAATCCAGTTCCCATCAGAGGCAAGAGACAGGCAACCGTAAAAACCAGGACCCCAGATGTGAGGTGACCCTGCAGTGACAGGCTAGACAGAGACAATTTGTCAGGGGTCATCTTGGGAGGGAAGGAAAGAGGCCGTGGAATTATTTTTCATAGCTTGCCACGAGATCAGTTTTCCTCAGTTATAAAGGAAGGGAGCTTCAGTTATTGAAGGTATTTGGTCAGAAGTAAGTGGTCAGCTTCGAACCACCATCCAGACCCGGTGCTCAACCAAGAGGACTGACCACAGGCTCAGGACTGGGATCCCCAGTCGTCAAACTCTTGGCCCAGAGAGGGGCAGGGACTTATCCAACACCACACAGCAAGCCCCACGGAGCTGCTGCCCCTGGCAACCTCGCCCTCAGCCACTCACCCCTGCTCCCTTCTCCGTCCAGTCCTCCCTGTGGCTCCTCCCCTGCCCTCTGTCCACCTGCTTCTCCCTCTATGGCCCCTTGTCACTGCCCAGGAGCTGAGTCTTCAGCAGGAAGCATCAGATCAAAAGGAAGGAACTACCATTTAGCGTGTGGGGGGGTGTCCTCACACACCTGGGTGTGGGGGAAGGAGAGGGGGAGGAAGACCCCAGAGAGGAGGAGGAGCAGCTGAGAGGGGAGAGGAGCCTCTTCTTGCCACAGGGAAGCACTTTGCAGAGCATCTATTTATTATTAAGGAGGCTCCAGCGATGCTCAGCGCCAGGGCCCTTCGTGCGAAGCAGAGAGACGGCTGGCTTGGTGCTGGGCACAGGGCCAGGCGCTCAGGCAG
Source organism: Glaucomys volans (assembly GCA_020662805.1). Lineage (NCBI taxonomy): Eukaryota > Metazoa > Chordata > Mammalia > Rodentia > Sciuridae > Glaucomys > Glaucomys volans. The sequence goes on from JAJEJO010001080.1 coordinate 58,989, forward strand.
GGAGCCAGGCCCCAGGGCAGGCCCGCTGCACCCAGGAGGGGAAGGAGCAGGTGGGGGCTCCGCCCAGCTGCTTCCTGCGGCCTCTGTTTACAGCTGTGGCAATTACCAGATTAATGGAGGGAAACCTGGGGGAGGGAGCCCTCCTGCCGCCAGCGGCTCCCGGGGTGGGCGGGCCTGGGCTGGGGGGGGGGCCTGGGGGGAGGCCCTGTCCGGACTGCAGACTCCCCCTGCCTCCTCTGGGAGGGGACACTCTGAGTGGGGTCCACCCATACCGATTTTAGACAGCAGGGCAGAACCCAGGTCTGGCCGAAGGTGGTCACTGTGATCGGCTCAGGGATGGTGAACACGGAACCCCATCTGAGCAGGAAGAGGCAGCTCTGGAGCCCTGGCTGGAGTAAAGCACTCTTGGTTCTGGAGTGGACAGGGGACTGCTGGTGGCACTTGTCCCCAAAGCCAGCCTGGATACCCATTCTGTCACATAGATGCATCATGCACCTTTTAGCATATGAGCCCCCAAACACCCTCTCCCTGGCTTTTAAAGAAAGGTTTCTGGTCCCGCCCGATGGCACACACCTGTCATCCCAGCGCCTAGGGAGGCTGAGTCAGGAGGATCATAGTTCAAAGCCAGCCTCAGCAACTTAGCGAGGCCCTAAGTGAGACCCTGTCTCTAAATAAAATACAAAACAGGGCTGGGGATGTGGCTCAGTGGTGGAGTGCCCCTGGGTTCAATCCCTAGTACCTAAACATAAAAATAGAAGGGTTTCTGTCTCATGACAATCAAAGGGAGATCAATAGAGGAAAGGGACCTGGGGTGGAGGCGGGGAGGGAGGCGGGCCATGCTGAGGATATTGGGTATTGACCAATTTATATTGTTATGTTGTGCGCGTGCATGAATATGTAACAAGGAATCCACCATCGTGTACACTAGAATGCATCCAGGAAAAAGTGGGAAAATCAAATAGAAATTTAAATAAAATGTAAAAAAAAGACAGGGTTCTGTCATTTACATCGACCAAGTCCTGACCTTACTCTCTGGAACCCAACAGAAGAAACAAACAGTGGGGGCCCAGGTGGCTTCCACCGGGGGAAGGCAAGCCCCCTCTTTTCTCCCTGTAAGTAGGAGCTCTGGGTCCTTCAGGTCTTCCTGCCACCCTCTTCCTCGGTCGGCATCATTAGGCCACCCTGGCTGGATGAGGAGACCGAGGCTGAAAGAGGCGCTGATGTGCCTAAGTCTGCACACACAATCCGAAGCAGAGCTGGGAGTCCAACCTGGACCCCTGACTTTGTCCCAAGAGACAGATGCCTGCATCCCGATTCCACCGGTGGGAGATTGAACTCTTCCCTGAGGTTCAACCAAAGGCCTGGCGCCAGCTCATTGAGGTTCCTAGCACCTGGGTCCCCTGCTGCCCACCTGGCTCCTCCTGGGCGCAGGTTGTCTCTGATGCCAAGAATGGGCCTCTCCAGACCTGCCCCACACTGACACCTGGTGGTAAGACATGGAAACGCACCGCCAGCCCTCAGGATTGAAGTCTTGCTCTGGGGTGGTGGGGTAGAGGGATATGGGAAAAGGAATGAAGAGTTAGTTCCTAGGAGGTTAGGAATCTGAGATGGGATTAGGGGCCTGGGCCTCCTTCTCTGTTTTCAATGTATAGTAATTTTCTTTTGGCAGACATTGTGCCCCTGTGAAACAAATTGCTTTCCCTTTTCAACTTGGCTTCCAGGGTGCTCAGAACCAATGTGCAGTTCACTCTTAGCAACTGCATGGAACTGACTCATGGAAATCTGGAAGGAGAACTTTATCTCTGATTCTGTATTCCTTTCCGTGGGCCTTATTTTCCTACCTTGTTTTTGCTTTGTTTTGTTTTGTTTCATTTGGTATTGGGGATTGAATCCAGGGGTGCTTAACCACTGAACCACAAGCCCTTTCTTGTATTTTCTTCTGAGACAGGCTCTCACTGAGTTACCTAGCTGCTGAGGCTGGCTTTGAGCTTGCCGTCCTCCTGCCGCAGCCTCTCCAGCTGCTGGGGTACAGGCCCGCTCCATGGCACCTGGTGTTTTCTGCCTTGGTTTAGATTTGGTTTTCTGATCGAGAAATTTCATGTTGTTGTGCTGATCTCAGGGCCTCATGCACGTGGGGCAACTGCTCTACCACAGAGCCACACCTCTGCGTCTTCATGGCCACCTAACTCTCCTCTTGTAGGGACGAGGAGGGACAAAGCAGGGCGATTCTTTTAGAAAGAGCTTGCTTGTCTTCTAGAAGCTTCTTCCTGAAAATGGGCACAAGAAGCGCTGCCTTGCAGGGCTTTGTGTGGATTCAAGGACATGCCCAGCGATTGTTTGTGTCCACCCTATTTCCCATCTCCCCATCCCCAGGGCTCTCTGCCGGTTGCCTCCGGCTGGCCAGGATGCAAAGGGCATCCAGAGCATTGGTCACTGTCCAGCCGCACTGTGCTTGGCGGGCCCAGCAGGGGCTCCTACTGCAGCCTGGGGCCCTGAGGCCAGCCCTGCCTCCTCCCCGAGGACTCTGGCTCCAGAACCCTCCACCTCCCCGCCGCAGGCGCCCTGGTATTCACAGCTCATCTGCAGAGAGCCAGATGCATCTCATAAATAAAGAATGTTCTGTTCTACAGATCGGCTGCAGCGCGGCCATGCGGGGCGGGCGACTGGAGCAGAAGGAGCCCTGGGAGGCAGGGAGGGCCATGCAGGATGCTTGGGACGGTTGGGAAGGCAGGTGGGGCTGTGGGGAGGGGCCCCCAGGGGGAGCACCCGGATGCAGACCCGGGGCCGAGTGGCAGCTCTGCCCAGTCCACCCGCCTGTGAAGTGGGCATGTGTCCCTCCCTGGTCCACTGGGCTCGTGCGTTTGTAGCTCTGATCCCAGGACCTGGCACACGGCACATGCTCACTACCGGTCATTATTCGCCCCAGACTTCCTTAGCGTTTCTCCTAAGAACCCTGTGTTTGTACCAGGGGGACAACCTGGAGGCATGGAGTCCTAGGGAGAGGACAGAGGACAGTAGGGGTGATCCAGGTGACAGTGGCAGGAGCTCGGAGGTTTGTGAAGATGCCAAACCAACCCAGACAGGACAAGCGAGTCCCCGAGAGGGGCCGGTGTCTCTGCAGCCATTCTGGGTGGGCCTTGGGCTGTGCATTGGCGTATGAAGGAGAAGGTGGTGTTTGGACGAAGGATGAAGCTGGGTGTCCTGAGACCACACGGTCCCCATGGCCATGCTGGAGCTGAGACTCAGATGAGCCTTGGGGTCCTGTTTGTCTGGCATTTTAAACTTCAAACTTATTGTGCTCGACAAACTGCCAAGGGCCTCTTGTGTGGCAGACTCGGCCAGGTCCCCGAGATATGGGGAGGGTGGGGATGAAGCGGCTGTCCCCCGAGAGCCTCACAGGTGTGTGTGTGTGTGTGTGTGTGTGTGTGCGTACAACAGGTGAATCGGCTGACACAGAAGCCCACCTTGAAATCAGCCTGCAGGAGAGGGGTGCAGGCACCCAGGAGGAGGTGCACCCTCGGGAACCCACTCTCCCCCAGGGCTGCCCCTGGGGCTCTGGCTGGGGGTGCGGGGCAGCTGGGCCAGGGTGCCAGGCAGGGCCTCGAATGCCGCTTACAGTTTGCTCTTTACCCTCAGGGCAGTGGGTGAGCAGGGGAGCCATGGGGTCAGTTTGGTTTTTCCAGAATCTTCCGGCTTCTTCAAGGGGACAGATTGGAGCTCTCCCGCAGGAGGTGATGGGGCAGGGAGTGTGGGGGCGGCTGGGGTGGGGGGCTTGGCACAATGTTCCAGGGGATACGTCGGTGGGCCAGGGGGTGAGGGGATCTGGGCCAGGGGAGGGAGGAGGCTGTGGGGGGCTGTCCAGCTCCTTCTGCCCCCGCGCCCCCCATACAGGAGGAAGGACAGGCACCCTCTCCTGCTGCAGAGCAGTGGAGTGGGAGGGAGGCGAGGAGGCAGCTGCCGAGAGGCTGTGACCTGGGCCTTTCTCTCTGCAGCACCTGCTGGTGTCTGGGAGCCGGGAGCAGGTGCGGGCGCGGGGTCTGTTTGCAGATGATAACGAGATGGGACGGATGGGGGCGCACACCCTGGCCCCTGCTCTGCTGTCTGTCTGCACACAAAGACCCAGACAAAGAAGCAGGGGGACAGAAGACAGGGCCCTGCGCTGGGCACACGCAGCCTGGAGACAAAGGGCAGGCGGGTGGGGGCAGGGCAGGCGGGCGGGGCCAGCGGGAGGCTCCCTGACCCCGCAGGGCCTCCTGGCCCCGCAGCCTCGCTCTGGGCACCGCAGCCTCGCTCTGGGCACCGGAAAGTGAAGAGCTTGGGCAGCTGGGGGTCCCTGAACTTTGCCATTCTGACGGTGGGTCTCTTTCTTTGGGGGACGAAGTCCGAGGGCAGTACCAGGGATGAACCGGGGCACTGCTTCACTGAGGAGCCATTGTCCCCAGCCCGCCCTTTCTTTCTTTCTTTCTTTCTTTCTTTCTTTCTTTCTTTCTTTCTTTCTTTCTTTCTTTCTTTATTTTGAGACACAGTCTCAATAAGTTGCTTAGGGCCTCACTAAATTGCCAAGGCTGATCTCGAACTTGGGATCCTCCTTGCCTCAGCCTCCCGAGTCGTGGGGATTACAGACGTGCGACACCGTGCCCGGCTCTGATGGCCTCTCTCTTAAGGAGACGAGATCACAGCTTCTGTAAAGTGGAGGAAACCCTTTCAGATCCTGCCCATGGAGGAGAGGCTGGCAGATAAAAGGTGACCAGGAACAGCACCATGTGACATAACCCCATATTGGCATCAAATCAGCAGCAACTGCCTTGGTGGGCAGAACGCGGCCTGGGCCGGCCAGCAGCACTCACTGAGCGGCCCCGGCTGGCCACGCTGCTCCACGCATCCTCCAGGAGGGTGGTGCTACCCACTCTGCAGAAGAGAAAACTGAGGCCCAGAGGAGTGTGGCATGGTGAGTAGGAGGCAGAGGTGGGGCCCCGGCTCCCGCGCTGTCCCAGCTGAGAGGAAGGAGAGAAAGGAGACCAGACAGGACTGGGGGGGAGCGCCTGGCGGCTCCTGCCCACTACCTTGGCAGACAGAGGAGGCCGAGCCCCAGGCCCAACCCTAGCCTCCCTGGCCTCCGGTTCCTCATATGAGAAAACAGACCACAGGGCTGCCTCCTGAGCCGCTGTGCCAACTGGGGCGGTCCCGTCAGTGCTGCGCCCCGGGTGGTGAGCCCGAGGTGACTCCGTCCTGGAGTGGAGTGAGCCCGGGCAGAGGGCAGGCTGGGGCACTGGCTGCCGGGGTCGGTCTTCAGAAAGGGGTCTCGGCTCAGCCTGGCCCCGGCAGCAGTTGTGGAGAACGCGGGTGAGACGGAGTGAAGGTTCTGAAGATGTCCACGCCCCAAGGCCACCGCGAAGGAACCAACCCGCCGGAAACAGGGAGGTCACCTTGGAGCATCAGGGCAGACCCAGCTGAGTGACCCAGGTCCTCTCAAGCGGGAGAGGGAGGCAGAAGAGAGGGTCGGGGGAGTGTGTGTGGGAGCAAGGTCAAAGCCACTTGAGGTGAGGACTTGAGGTGAGGAGGACGGGGTCACCCACTGCTGGCTTGAAAAGTGGGGAGAAGGCCATGAGCCCAGGGGCGTGGCAGCTTCTAGAAGCTGGAAAAGTCCAAGAGATGAATCTCACCTAGAGTCTCCAGCAAGGGACACCACCCTCTTGAACCCTTGACATTGTCCCAGTGAGGTGCGTCAGACTCCCACTTCAGGAACCGTAAAGTAATCTGTTTGCGTCTTTGGAAGCTACAGAAATTGTGCTAACTTGTTACAGCAGCCAGAGGAGACTAATACACACTCTGTGTGCTGTGCTCTATTCTTTTGATGGCAACCTTGACTGACTTTCCTTCCTTCCTTCCTCCCTCCCTCCCTCCCTCTCTTCCTCTCTTCCTTCTTTCTTTCCTTCTTTTTCTTTATTTCTTCAATTTGTTCTTTCTAGGCATACATGCCAGGAGAGTGTATTTTGACATATACATGCATGGAGCGTAACTTCCCATTGCTGTGGTTGTACATGATGTGGAGTTTCACTGGTCCTGTATTCATACATCAAGACAGGAAAGTGATGTCCGATCCATTCTACTGTCTTTTCCATTCCCATCTCCTCTCCCTTCCCTTCATTACCCTTTGTCTAATCCAATGAACTTCTTTTTTTTAATCCAATGAACTTCTGTTCTCCACCGTGCCCCCACCTTTGTGTGTTAGCATCAGAGAGAACACTTGATCTTTGGTTTTTTGGGATGGGTTTATTTCACTTAGCATGATAGTCTCCAGTTTCATCCATTTACTGGCAAATGCTATAATTTCATTCTTCTTTACAGCTGAGTAATATTCCATTGTGTATATATACCATATTTTCTTTATCAAGTCATCTGTTGAAGGGTACCTACACCTTGTGTTTCTATCCCATGTCTCAGTTCATGGACGTGTGACCTGGGTCAGGCATGGAGAGGGCATGGGCTGCAGCTGAAGTCCTTAAGCCAGGAGTTTGTGAGCTTGGGACTGCCCAGGGGTTTTGGTCACCACCTAAGCAATCTTCCCTGTGAATAAAGCAGAGCAGAGACTGGTAGGAGCCAGCATGTGGGGAAAGACAGGCTCCTGGTGATGTCTTTTGAGCACTGCTGTGATTCGGTGTGGTTGAGTGCATCCCCCAGAACCTAGAGGCGCAGGTGCTGGACACGTCTCCAGTGTGGCCATGTAGAGAGGTGGTAGGGTCTTTAAGGGCTGGGGCCTGGAGGAAGGGGTTTTGGGTCACTGGGGGCACAGCCCTTGGATGGGATTGGTGTAGCTCTCATGGGACCCTGGTTAGTTCCCATGAGAGTGTGCTTTTATAAAAAGAGCAAGTCTGATCCCTGAATGTCTTCTGCTTCCTATTTCATCATGTGACTCTTCCTCCCTCTCACCTGCTCCACTATGGTGACATCTACTGTGTTACGGTCAGTGGGGGGGCCCTCACTAGAGGCTGAACCAGCAGGCTTCTTGATCTTGGGCTTTCAGCTCCCCAAACTACTTATCTAGATAAACCTCTTGTCTTTACACATTACCTAACCTCAGGTATTTTGTTACAGCAATATAAAATGGAATAATATAGGAGTTTAGGTATAGTTTTTCCTGAAACCATGCATGGTCTTGGATTTGTTTCTGCTACTTGAGACCTAGAAGGTCCTGAAAAAACTAGTGATTGATGCAGTTAATTTTCAGTAGCTGGTATAGTGTTTGATAGGTCCTTTTTTTTTGTACTGGGATGGAACCCAGGGACCCTCAACCACCGAGCCACATCCCTTTTCTGTATTTTTATTTTAGAGACGGGCTCTCACTGAGTTGCTTAGGGACTCACCAAGTTGCTGAGGCTGGCTTTGAACTTGCAATCCTCCTGCCTCCTGAGCCACTGGGATTACAGGCATGCACCACCATGCCTGGCACTTTTCTTGACCACGAAGACTGGCTGTGTCACTAATATATGTTCCCGCAAGCCCTCTGGACCTCATTAGGACAACAACATCAGTGGCTTCACTTGCACGGTGGCTTCTGTCTTCTCCCGCAGGCTGTGGCTCTGGAGGGCAGGGGCTCTCCATCCCATCTACCGTCTGCCAGGTTGACGGGTAGAAGCTTCTCAAACCAGGCAGCCCGTAGGTTGGACTTGGGTTGGCTCTACTGGAGAAGGCTGGGCTGTGCAGGGGTGACGGGGACACAGTGATCCACTGTCCCATGGTGGATGTCCATTCCAGGCACTCCTTACTGCAGACGCCTGCAACTCTCTGCTGATGGCGTCCTCCGACCAAGGGCACATGGCAGCCTGGAGGTGGCAAGGGGTCAGAGCACAAGGAACGTCCTTCAACATGACCGGTGACAGAATCGTAGCTCCCTTGACCGTAGGTGGACATTCTCTCTCAGACTCCCAGAGGACCAGCTTAGGCCTCTGTCCTCCTTGTCCATGGAACTTGCTCAAAGTTATGGACTGAATTGTGGACCCCCTACCCACGTCCCCTTGTTGAAGCCTTCACTAGTAATGTACTTAGAGACAGGGCCTTAGAGGTTCAGCGAGGTCACAGGGTGGGGCCCTGATCCAATGGGACTAGTGTCCTTCAGAGGAGAGGGAAGAGACATAGGGTGTGTGCACAGAGGCCTTAGGAGAGGTTCCTCAAAAGATCAGAAATGGAACCTCCCTGTGCCCAACTGGCCCACTCCTTAGTACTTACTCCCAAGAATTAAAGTCAGCAGATATGATGGTTTGGATGTGAGGTGTCCCCTAAAAGCTCACATTCGAGACAATGCAGGAAGGTTCAGAGGAGAAATGATTGGGATATGTCCTTAACCTAATCAGTGAAGCAATCCCTGATGGAATGAACTGAGTGGCAACTGGAGGCAGGTGGGGTGTGGCTGGAGGAGGTGCTTCACTGTGGGCGTGGCTTTGGGGTATATATTTGTATCTGAAGAGTGGAGTCTCTCTCTGCTTCCTGAGGGTGTGAGCTGCTTCCCTCTGCCACACTCTTCCGTCACGATGTCCTGCCTCACTGGAGCCCTAAGGAATGGAGCTGCTGTCCATGCTCTGAGACCTCTAAAACTGCAAGCCCCCAAATAAACTTTTCCTCCTCTCCAGTTGTTCTGGTCGGGTCTTTCAGTCACAGCAGCAAAAAAGCTGAGCAAATGTCCCCAGCATATGTCAGGGACATTTATAGCAGGTGCAATTTACAACAGCCAAGTTACGACACCAGCCTGGGTGTCCATCAGGAGAGGAATGGGTAAAGAAAACGAGGTGGACGCACACACCAGATTTCTACTCAGCCAGGAAGAATGAAATGAAGTCATTGCCAGAATGATGGACGGAAATGGAGAACATCACACAAAATGAAGCAGGCCAGACACAAAAAGTGAAAGGTCGTGTGTTTTCTCTCATCTGTGGAAGCTAGAGAAGAAAGGGGGGAATCTCATGAAAATAAAAGGGAGAAATGGAAGGGTAGCACTCCTGTAATCCCAGCACTTGGGAGGCTGAGGCAGGAGGATCGCGAGTTCAAAGCCAGCCTCAGCAACTTAGCGAGGCCCTAAGCAACTCAGTGAGACCCTGTCTCTAAATAAAATGCAAAATAGGGCTGGGGATGTGGCTCAGTGGTGG
>JAJEJO010001080.1:68228-170163 GCA_020662805.1 Glaucomys volans
AAAAAAAAAAAAAAAAAAAAAAAAAAAAAAGAAATGGAAGGGTAGCGGAAGGAGGTGGGGAACGGAAGGGTCAGGGAAGGATTCTGGGTGACACTGGTCCAGCTGTGCCGTGTGCACGTATGGACAGGATGCAGGATCCCGCTGCCATGTGTAGTCACAATGCGCCATGAACTAAGGATGCTCCTGCTGAACAGAGGCAGAGATGGATCAGCTGGCGGGGGCATTGAGTGCAGCCCAGAACGGGCCCAGCACGGTGGGGGGCTCCTTGTGCAGCTCGCCATGGGACTGCGCCCCCTTCCCACGGGAAGGGTGATGAGCGTGAATGCAAAGAGGGTTCAGATGTTCTGAGAGCAGCTTTTGCAATCACAGAGTTTTGGGTCCCCGTCACAGCTTCACGCTGGCTGGCTGACGGGTAGCCACTTTCACACTCCGGGCCTCACTTCCTGGTGTGTTAGAGACCACACCAGTACCTTCTCAGAGGGTTCTGGGAGGGATGGGGGTGAAGCACTCAGGGCAGCTTCCACCAGTCAAGTTCAATGCCTCTGAAGGTGATTCTGGGGGGAGCGGAGGGCAGGGAAAGGTTGTAGCCGCAAGAAACTGTGAAGAGCGCTCTCGTGGGACACCTCTCAAGGGAGACCCCTTTCCTGGGCCCGAATTCCCCCCGGGCTGCAGTGTGGTATTGTGAACCTGAAGACCATCTCACCTGCAGGTCCAGGAGCTGTGGTGCCTCATGGGAAGGGGGGAAATGACAGGTCCACTTCAAGGTGAAAACTTGACTCTGAGGTGCATCTTTGCAAGTGTCTGATGATGCCTCCTGTTGTCGTGGCAACCATAAGAAGTGGTTCAGGTCATTTTCAAGAAAGGCAGAGGGGGACATGGACCAGTCTCTTTGGGATGCTCCTTTATTTGCTCATGGGCTCTTGGGGTTCAGGTTAGTGTCACCTGTAAACATCTCCTGCGAGGCCGAGCTCCTGGCCAGTTGTAGCAAGGGTGACATTTGTGATCCTGGGACGCCCTCTTCCACGTCCTGGGTCTGTTCGCGCCGTATGGTGAAGGTTGGAGTTACACTGATGGGGACATGAGGGGTCACAGCTCTAGCTTCCAAACTAGCTGCAAATCCCAGAGGAGGTTGTGGCAGTGCCCTCAGCCCCAAGGAGACGAAGGAGGCCATGGGAAGTCCCCAGCTCTCCTAGGAGAGCGGAGGACCTTAGGGAAGACTTGACTCCCCGCAGAGGCACTCACAGGGGGACACAAGTCAAGGACCCACTGGATCCCCAAGACGTTGTTCAGCCTGCCCATCACGGAGAAACATGCCTGTGAGAGACATGGGGACAGATGACAGCCAGGCTGGTTTGGGGGTGCAGGACGAGGGAGTCTGCCCCTTCTTGCATTGCTCAGCTTATGGCTCACCCCAAGTCCCCCCAAGTGAGGCATGGTCTATGTGCAGGGGCCCCCCAGTTCCTTCCAAGGGTCCCCTCTGCTTGCCCTGGAAAGACATCTCTAGAACCACAGGTGCCCAGAAATAGGATTCATAACTGCTGGTCTTTAAGAAGCCTCGTCAGTTTGGAGGAGGGAAAGTGGCCCCATTTTCTTTTTCCACATTGATCTTTGAAATGATGGGTTGAGACTCAAGAGAGTTTGGGACCAGATTTTGAAACAAGTGACTCAAAAGACAAGCGGTGGGCCATCCGCAGCCCCTGAGGCACTGAGCCTGCCGCTGCCAAGCCCCCTTCTGTTTTCCCTTTGCAGTCTGGGGACACCAGAGGGTGCCTGAGGTGGGGCTGAGGGGTGGGCTGCACGCTCTCCCTCGCTTGCCCTCTGTTTGCCGGGGGTCTTTCCTACACTCTGTGCTGCCAGGTGGATGCTGGGTTGGAGGGCTCCCTGCACAGGTGTGGGCAGGTGCGTCAGGAACGTGCTGCAGGTTCCTCCAACTGGGTTTGGGTAACCTGAAGATCAGGCTGGTGGGTTCCCGCAAGGCGGTCAGTGAGGAAGACAGAACCTGGGAGGAGAAGCTCAGACCCCACCGGTCCCTCATCAGCATCAGTGAACAGCTCTCCTTGCTTCTCATTGTCACCTTATCTGGGCAATGACAATGATACCCCATAGACACAACAGCATGAAAAAGAAAGGAGGTGACCAAGTCTACAAATAAAAACGTTTGGAGGGCCAGTCACCAAGCCCAGGACCGTCCCTTATTTCGTCCGCATGATGCTGTGATGTGATCTTGCATAATTATCTCTATTGGAAGGAACAGGAAGTGAGTCCCAGGAAAGGTGTGCAGCTTGCCCAAAGCCACGCTTCATGGGTACGTGAACAAACTGGAATATAAGCCCCAGGACAGCCGGGTTCTAGAGAGCCATGGAATGTTCCAGCAAAGTGGTTCTCCAGCGTGAATGCGCATTGGAATTCCCTGTGGTCCTGTTAAAAGGTGGCTCTCCAGGTCTTAGGGTTGTCCAGTCCATAGCATTGGGCCACCCCAGACTGCATTCGTAGCATTTTCCCAAATGATGTGGACGGTACTGGTCAAGGTACGGGCAGGATCCCGCGCTAGGGTCAGTTTCTAGTGCCCCTCTCCTAGAAAGGAGCAGGTACCAAGGAGGGGGACGTTCAAACTCGGAACGTTCCTAGGACAACGGTGTGTATCAGAGGCAACTGCACCGGCGTGAAGTCACAGACCTGGGTTCAAATCTTCTACCCACGTGCCCACCCAGCGAGGCTAGCCGAGGGGCGCACCCAGGGCCCTGCGGGTTAACCCTCGGCACCCCAGGACCGCTCTCTCCTCTCCTGATAACGCTGGGCTCAGGTTTCTGTTCCCCAGGTCTGCGCGCTTCCGACCCGAGCGCGCCTACCCAGCCCTGAGCTCTCCGCCGCCCAGTCCAGCCCTGCGAGCGTTGCCATGGCAGCGCCGCGGGCTGGGATGCTGGAGGCTGAGCGCACCGCCCCGCTTGCCCCTTTGTGCTGTGGGGGCGGCGGCGCGCTCCCCCCAAGCCCGGCTGCACCTCGCCTCCCGGCCCGGGACTGTGCGGCGGCTGTGAGGGGGTAGAGGTGGGGCTGCAGGGGCGCGGGGACGCGGGAGGAGGGCAGAGGCGAGGGCCGGGGTGGGGCGCCCCCGCCCGCCAGCCGCTCCCGCATTAAAATTTCATGGGCGCTGCAGCAGCTACAAAGACGACGCCGGCTGCGCTCGGGGGACCAGAGGGAGGGAGGCTGCGGACGAGTGCGGGGAGGAGTTTGCGATGGGAGGCGCTTGCAGGGGCTCCCCCAGTTCTGCACTGTGAGCCGGGGCACAAAGAGCCCTCTGCACTCCGCCGCAGGACCGCGGACCCGAGGTAAGCCAGGGCCCCCATCCTAACACCCTCTCTCTCCCGGCAGCCTGGTCCCCGCGCGGGTGTAGCTTGGCTCTCCGAGGTCCCAGATTCCCAGGGCAGGGTTCGGGGGACGGCAAACGCTGTCCGAAGCGCCCCGCATTTGATGGATGAGGAGGCTCGCAGCCCGCAGTTGTCAAACGCCGCCAGGACTCCAGCCGGATGGGGCGTGGGATGGGGAAGGGGAAAAGCTGGGAGTCCAGCGAGCGGGGGTCTAGCAGTCGTGATCTGAGGGGGGAACAAAGACTCTTCCCTTCCCCCACGACCAGACAGACGTGAGGGTGGAGGACCCCAAACCATCTCGGCCCACCAGCTTGGTGGCTAACTGGCCAAACCAGCGACTGAGCCCAAGTGGTCTTGGAGCGGGAGGGTGGGGTGGCGGGGCGGGGTCCTTGAGCTCCCCTCTGCCTACCCAGCCCTCCCCACCCCCAGCCCCTGTCATTCCTTCACTTCTGGGACTCAAATCCCAGATGTTCAGCATCCAATGCGGTTCCAAAAAGGATAGAGAGGGCCGGTAATCCACCTCAGAGAATAATAATAACGACATTGTTCATGATTGAAGATCCTACATCGGTTTGTGGAGCAGTTACTCCGTGTCAGAAACCTGCTGGGTGCTCTGCATGCATTACCACAACAGTCCCACGAGGTGGTAAGAACCCCATTTTGAAGGTGAGGAAATGGAGATACAGAGAGGTTTAGCGATCCATCCAAGGTCACACAGCCAGTGATTTTGAGTGGAGACATGATGGACTCTAAAGCCATTTGCGCCTCCCAAAGAGCCTGGGGAGACCCCGAACCCACTCGCTCCGTTCCCCACTTTTCCTTAGCTCTAGTACACTTGCTGGAGAGGCTGGGAATTTGGGAGGGAAGGGACCAGACCTCATCTTCTTCAGAGGAGGGTCCTAAGCTGGAGAAATTGTTTCTCGGGCTGTGCAGACGGAGGTTTAGGAGCCCTGGATCCCTCACTCTTGTCCCAGGCTGCAGATCGGGGGCTGCGGTGCTCCAGGAATTGCTGGCGCGCACACCCCATTGCGGTACCGCGGCGGGGAATCGCCCCCACCTGCTGCGGAGGTGGGGTGGGAGCAGGGGAGGGAGCCCAGGCGGAGAACTTGCCGGAAGCCGCTTTGTTTTTCTCGGGGCCAGCCTCGGGTTCAGCGCAGCCCAGAACAGAGCACTCGCTCTGGACACAGCGCATTGCTCCCAAAGCGCATTCGTATTTGGGGGAGCACCCGGGTGCGTGGCGATCTCCTGGGAAGCGGGGCGGGGAGATGCAGGGCATAGATGAGTAATTCCACTTGACAGACAGGGAGACCTGAGCTCCGTGGTGCTCCGACTTCAGGGCGTTGCTTCAGATACGCAGATGTCCGGGCCACGTGGCCAGGGGATGCGTCAGCAGATTTGGGGTGGGGCTGGGCCTCTGGGTGTTCACTCGCGGCCCCTCCTCCTCCGCAACAGGCAGGCGGTCAGAACCGCGGCCCAAGGAAAGGAACGGCACCCCGCATCCCCGCTCACCCCTGGCCCCAACCTTGCCGCAGTCTGGGCAAAGGGTGTCCTCAGGGCGCTTGGCCAGCTCCTAGCTTTGAGTGACATGGAGCTCATCGCACCCGCACCCCGAGTTTGGTTGACTTCAGCGTAACTTCCAGGTCGCCCCATGTCTGCCTATTTGATTATTCTATGACGCTTGCCATGGGGAACAATTCTGAAATCCACCCGATATCCTCGCGGATGCCGTTTTAGCCTGGCTCCCCCGTCCCTTAAACGGGGGACAGATCAGAAGTCTCAGAGTCCCCCAAGGCACTGTGACCCTGTACCACTAGCTTTAGGAGAATCACTCTCTAGGTCTGCATTAAAAAAGAGAGTTGTTATTATTTTTGGTGATTATTTGGGTACAGATTTAGTAAATTTAATAAAATACATAATTACCAAAGATTTAAAAGAGTCCAACACACCAACACAGGGAAGAAAACTCCATTTTTTTTGTGGGGGGGATACCAGGGATTGAACTCTGGTATCCCCTGGGGGGAATAACAGGGATTGACCGCCACCTCCCCAGTTCTATTTTGTGTTTTATTTAGAGACAGGGTCTTGCTGAGTTGGTTAGCACCTCGCTGTTGCTGAGGCTGACTTTGAACTCAAGATCCTCCTGCCTCAGCCTCCCTAGGGGCTGGGATGACAGGTGTGCGTGCCCCACCCTGCTCTCTCTGATATATTTATTATTACTGGGAATAATAATTGAAATTGTACTGTATGTGTACTGCTTGGGAGTCATACAATCTTTGCAGACACCATTGTAAGAGATGTTAGGATTTCTTGGAGGGGAGGGACATGGTGTCTACTCCTTAGCTTCTGACCGCCGCCTGTCATTGGCCCCTCCGCACCCCCATTTACATTTTCAGTTCCTTTTTGCAGACCTGATCCAAACCTCTTCCCAGGCAGGAATATTTTGTGAGTTTATTCATCCAGGCCATGCACTGTGGAGGAGAGAGAAGGAATGGAGAGTCAAAATCTGAGTGTGAATCCTTCTCTCCACCTGGTCAGTTCTGGAAGGGAAGCATTTCCCTTCTCTGAGCCTCAGTCTCCTCATCTGTAAAGTGGGAACCATAGCCAAGTGGGAACCATAACCCAACGTGTGAGCTGCTGTGAGGCTGTGGACCAGTGTCTGTGAGGTGTCTGACACCTATAGGTGCTAGTAAAGGTCGTCGATGTCACAAGCACGCCCTGGGTGCCAGCAAGTCCACTTACATCGCCCCTGATTCTTGCACACGTCCTTGGCCAGTTGGCTTTCTTTCTCTGAGCTGTTGGTGGCCTCCTGGGTGACCCTGGGCTTTCCGAGCAGCGTGTTTCTGGGGCATGGGCTCATTGTGCGGGTTCCATGTGCTGGTGAATAACTTAGAGCCTAGCCCTTTGTTCCCAAGGGACCCTTCCCCTTGTCTCTGAGACCTGGCTCATCTGTCACTCAGCTGTGTACAACAATGGCTCAAGAGGCCCAATCTGCCGAGGGAGACATCTGTCTCCCCATCCCTTTCTGTCCCGATCCCATTGATGCGGCAGGTGTCCCCTTCTCCCCTGTGGTGCCAGGTGAGCTTCTGTGGAAGCAGGCAGGTGAGTCACGGAGGGGTGGGAGGGCCTGGCTTACTGTGAGCAGGTGAGGAAGGGGAACCGACCTCAGCTACCACTTAGAACCCTTTGCCCAGGTTCTCACTGGGTGGTGCCTCATGGACAGCGTGTGATAAGACTGGCAGTGAAAGTGAAGCACGGCAGATGAAACACTGAGGTTCAGAGAGGTGAAGTGACTCACTCAGAGTCACACAGCAATTAGTTGTAGAATCCGGATTCAGACTTCGCTGTTGTCTCTGAACTCTGTTTAAAACTACCACCTGGTGTCACCTCTCCCCTTAAAGGGAACTCAATCAGTTGCCTTGAGGTCCCCCAGATGGCTTAGCAGTCAAGGGACAGTTTCCCCACATCAGTGGCAAGGCTAATGGCCATGGCGTTTGTGGGTTGTAGGGACCTTACTTGGATCTTTTCTCCTTTACTCCCCACCCCCAAATTCGAACCTACTTTCTGCCCCTTTGGGGTACCATGGGTCTGTTGAGAACCCCAGACTTGCCACTTTCTAGCCGGGTGACCTTGGAGTAAGGCACTCTCCCTGAGCCTCAGTTTTCCCATCTGTAAAATGGGGACAGTAGTACTGCTCACTGCCTTGTCATGTAGATGAAGGGGACCCTGTTAGTGCCTATTCTTGATGAAGGTTAGCCTCTTCCTCTCTGTTTTGGTTTTCCTTCCTCTTTACTCCCTTGGGGGCTCCTTTCACTGGGGCAGCCTGGGTATTCCGGATCTCCTCTCTAATGGGCGCGGTGTTTGAATTCCTGAAGCTGGGGCTTCCTCCTCCTCTGCAGAAGCGCCTCCGTTCCCTCCATCGGCCTCGTCATCTGGAGCTCCCGTCCTCTCTGGGCATCTGAAGCAGTTTGGGCCAGTGACTCTCAGAGGCTCAGATCTGAGTCAGGGAAAAGGACCCAGACCCAGGGGGATCCTGAAATGCAGCCTCTGTGTGTTCCCTGGCCACTGTCCCTTGTTACCAAGATTAGTGCGCATGGCTGGGGTGGGGAGGATGTTCCCCCATGATGGTGGTGACCATGGAAACGGTCACGATAAAAGGAAATAGCAGCATGCTAGCCAGGAGGTGAGACTCACCATTTTATTCAGTGCCCCTGCAGCCTTGGGAGGTGAGCAGCTCTCCCACTTTGGTGGAGAAGACCGAGGCTCAGAGGGGTGATGGATTTGCTCAAGGTCACACAGCGGGTGTGGTTCATGCCACCAAGCCCACAGGGCTTCTCAAGGTGTTTGGATGCTCTGGTTGACGCTGCCCAGACCTAGAGACCTCCCGGATTCCTCTGCTTTGGACCCGTGTCCCAAGAGATCAGTTTTGGCAAATGCTGTGATTCAATAATGACAATTAACTAACTCATTAATTTAATAATCATTAATAATGAATAGCGTGGGAGTTATTCTGCAGTGTGCCCAGCCTCACCTCATTACTCACTCACTACTGTCACTTCCTTTCTCAATGGCAGCTGGAGGCCCATCCCTGTGCACCCATGTGGTTCCAGACGTGTCCATGCAGCCGCCGTGACCCCAGTGGCACCTGAGGAGGACCCAAGGTGACCGTCCGCCTCCTCCACGTGAGCTGGGGTGGCAGAGACCAGCTGCGTGCTGTGAGCTCAGGTCCACCCCAAAGCCCCTCTGTGCCGAGACCCCCTGAGTCTCAGAAGTGGGGGAGACCTCTGGTGACCCCTCCCACCAAGCTTCCCCCCATGGGCTCCTTGGGGTCCCATCCCTGTGGCCTGGTGTGAGAGGACATGCTGCCCCCCACCTGCTCTGTATGGGCTCTGACCCTTCTCAGTGCTAATCCTCTTCTGTCTCACCTGCAAACAAATTCCTAAGAAATGACCTCGCTGAGGTTATGATTTCCATACGAAAAAATGCACCTATTTGAGGCACACTTTTGGGGGTGTTTCGATCCGTGCAGAGTCCTGTGTAAGCATCACAAGCCGGATGAAGCACATCACCCTGAAATGTCCTGCCTTGCCCCTGTCGGTCTCCCTGAGCCCCCAGGAGACCAGTGACGGGCTTGCTGGGCCGATGGGCTGATCGACCCTTCTCAGCTTCCACATATGGAATCTTCGGTCCAACCCTCTTGGGCTCAGCTAGTGGCTTGAAGGTTCCCGGAAGATGTGTCTGTGATTTGTTCCTTTCTGTTGCTGAGCGGATGCCACTGTGAACCTGGGCTACCATTTGCTAATCCATCCATAGAGGATTCCAACTGGATTTGTGCTTCCTAACTGGGTGAATCCACCCTAGGGGGCAATATAACACCCCGAGAGAAAGAGCGTCCTTATTTCTGGAACATAAGTATCACACAAAGATCGACTCAAAGTTTAAATCATTAGTTGGTGGAAATAATGAAATCCTTACCACGTACCAGGCACCGGCCAAACTTTCTGAATGATTCACTTTAAGTTACAGATTGAGTCTGGGGAGGGGAGACAGGTTCCTCTGACCCTGGAGCACACGTCCTTCCTCCTCAGCCCAGAAGCTCGGTTTCCCTTGAAACCTCTACTGAGCTAATGACATTGATGACATCAAGGATTCCGGGTCCACAGGGCCAGGACAAGGGGTCTTTGTGGGTCAGGCAAGGCTCCTCTGAGCAGCTTGGGGTCTGTTGGCAGAGTGGCAGCGAGTTCCTGTGATGACGGAGAGGAGGGGATTTCCAGGCCCTTCAGGGACTCCCCAGGCGCACGGCAAAGCAGCCTTGCAGATAAGTATCCAGTCACCAGCCTGTGGCCTCCCACCCTGCCCTCTCCTGGTCTGTAGGAAAATGGAGTGTCCTAGAATCCCAAAGAGGCAGGGGAAATTGGAGAGGCAGCTCTACCTTTATTTCAGGAAGAAAGAGCTTGTCCCATTTTATGGGCCTCAAAAAAAAAGGTGATTTTCACACCCCAGTTTTGCTAGCGTTTTATAATCTGCTGTTGGGAGCTTTTATATAGCTGAGCTAAATGACTTCATCTCCGTCCCTGTAGCTCTGCTGTTAGCAGGGGGCTGGGGATTTCCTGGGGATTTGGGCTGGCCCTTGTCTTCTCAGTGGCCTTTGGTGACCACATTCCTGAACCTGGCCAGGGGCCCTCCACCCTGCAGTGAAGTGTGGCCGCAGCCCCGGTCCTGCAGGGCACACTCTTCTAGTGAGAGGTCTGAGCGTGTCCCCAGCTCTGGGCTGGTGCCCCAGGTCCCAGGTGACAACATCAAGTCTGAAAATACCCCGGGAGGGCCCCCGACCCCCCTGGCTGAGACCCACGGGATCACACAGCTGGCACCAAGAGCAAAACCCAGGGTTGGACTCAGAGCTAGTGGGCATCCCTGGCCTTCTCCAGACTGGACACAGGGTGGTTCTGAAGGGGCCGACTCCACCCGGTTCCCCGAGTTTCCTCTGGTGCAGGGCCGGGGAGACTGAGCCTGGGCAGAAGGGCCCCTGCTTCTCATCCTTTGCCCCAAATGATGGGCCACTATTGGGCACCTCGGGCACCTGTCAGGGTTGAGGGGTCCCAGTGCCCAGAGAGCTGGACAGGCTTCCCAGGGCCACACAGTGGGGCGTGGAGCTGGGCTCAGATTCCACACGCCTGGCTCTCTGTCCGGCGCTCCCTCTGAGTGAGTCCTGCTTGCTTCTGGCTTACACTGCCCTGCTGGGGAGTGGGGAGGTGGGTACAGGGGTCACCGCCCCATTCCCTGTGCTCACCAAGGGCGTCTGGGTGGAAGGAAGGGAGGTGGCGGCCAGCCTCCCTGGCGGGGGTTTGGCCAGGCTTGGCCTGGGGAAGGGGTCTGGGTGCGGTTCTCTCCTGCGGCGTGGGTGGCTCTTGTGTCTTCCAGGAGGGGCCTGCAGGGTCTGCGTGGGAAGGAGCTGGGAGCCTGGGCCGCTGTGGCATTGGCTGGGTGCTGCCAGGTAAGCCTGGGTAGCGTGGGTGCCTTGGCAGGGGTGGCGGGAGCGTCCTCTCCTGCTCAGGAGCCAGGCGCCTGGAAGAGGATCTGTGGGGCCTGGGTGGGTGGGTGGGAGGGAGCCAGGCCCTGCGGTGGGCTCAGGAGCTTCCCCCATTCAGCACTGACACGGCCAGGCGCCTTCTCGGAGGTGGATGCTGGGATCCTGAGCTGGACACCAGAGACGCGGCCCTGTCCTCCCTGATCCTCATGGGGGACCACACGGGTGAGCTCCAGCTTCTGGGTGGTGTGTGTGGCGTGTGGTGACGGTGGTGCACAGAACACTGTAAAGGGAATTCAAGCCACCCGAGGAGCCGGGGGCCTGTCTACCACTCGATCCCGGCTGCTTCCCCACCCGTGATGCTCTTGGCCCCATGGGTTGCTTTCCCTGGTCCCCTGAGCTAACACGGCCTGAGGGGGACATTATGGCTTCCTTCCTCTGTCTTCCTAAATTTCTTCTAAATGATTTCAGCTTCCAAAGCCCTTGTGTCCACCCTCTGTGGCTATTGGGAGCCTGGGAGCAGCCCGGGGGTCTCTGGACGTGTGCCCCTTGCATGGGGGTTGGGCTGGGGGCTGTAGGGCCAGGGTGGAGGCTTCCAGGGTGGAGGCTGCAGCCCCCCTCTCATCCGCTGTGCACCCGCCCCCCATGATGCTCTTGGCCCCTCCCCCTCCCCCTCCCCCAGGCTGCTCTGCCCAGCGCATCTCCAGACTTCCTCCTGCTCTTCTCTTTGGTGCCTGTGTGACCCTGCATTTTGGCTACAGTGGCCCCAAGGCTGGGCCCATCACTCAAGGACCTCAGCCTTCCCTACTCTGGGACGGAGCCTGTGGCGGATCAGAGCCCTTCTTGGCAGATGCTCAGCTGAGGATCGGAGCCTGGCTCTGCGGACAGGACAGCTCGCGGGCGTGAGAGGCCACACCTGTCTCCACCTGCCCACGCTTCGCCCTGCTGGGCTGGAGGCTGCTTCTTGACCCTGCGCAGACTTGACTTCACTCCAGGCCCCACCCTGAGAGAGCTGGGCCTGGGCCAAGGCCCCCTGAGCACCCCCTCCCAGGGCAGGGTCTCCAAGGGTCCTGCAGGGTGGGGGTGGGAGGCAGGATGGGTGTGGAGGCTGGTGACCAGTGGGAGGCTGGACGTGGCTCCTGGGGCCCCCCTGCTGGGGTTCTGTCCTGGGGTGTGTCCTGCGTGGGTGACTGTCACTGGGTGGATGCCGGCTCCATTGGGCTTTTCCACATTTCCCTCCCTCGTGGTTCCCGGGAGGAGGCAGCCAGGGCCTGGGAGGAGCCTGGGCCTTCCCCGTGGGTGTCTGTCTCTGGGAGACGTGGGTGACTTCTCAGAGATGGCGAGGCCCAGGCCAGGGAAGCCCAGGGACCCCACAGACAGCTCTGGGTCTAACTCCCACATCCAACGAAGACCAGCCTCACCCAAGACGTCTTGGGTCCCCATGCCACCCAGCCAGACCTGGTCCTGCTCCTGGGCTCCTAGATTCTGTCCTGGGATCCGAGGCTTGTGGGACAAATGGCTCCCTGCCTGCTCCGCCCCATGTCCCATTTCCCCATAGGTTCACCCTCCATTCCCCTCCTTGGTGACAGTCCCTTACAGAGGGCACAGTCCCAGCACTTGCAGGAGAGCAGTTTTGGCCTTCCTTAAGTCAGTTTAAAAGCTGGAAGTTGTCTTCCCAGGACGAGGAGGTGGCCTGCGTCCATCCGCAGGGCTGCCCTCCAGGGAGACTGCAGACCGAGTGGTTATTTCTCCCGGTGCTGGAGGATGGGCAGCCCAAGTTCAAGGTGCCGGGTTGGTTCTGGAGTGCCCTCTGCAGAGAGTGCCTTTCCACTCTGTCCTCACACGCCTTTTCCCTGTGGAGGGACAGCAAGTGGGCTCTGGTGTCTCTTATAAGGACACCGATCCCGTGGCATCAGGGCTCCATGCTGTGACCTCAGTTCACCTCAATGGTGTGGTTAAATGTGCCTTTAGTACGAGGCGTTAGGGATTCGACCTGTGGGTTTTGGGGAGACAGGGTTCAGTTCCCAAACAGGGAAAGCTAGGGTCACCTGACCTTTGGAATGTCCACCCCGCAAGGCAGGAGAGGAGCAGGCAGGTGCTGCCCTAGGGTGGGCTAGGGATGCTCAGGGACATGCAGAGCTGGCCGGACCCCAGTGCAGGGAGCAGGGACAGCCGGGAAGGAGGGATGTCTCCAGAAGGGCTCAGGCCTGAGGCCAGGTCAGTTCTCAGGTGCGCCCTCTGCTGTTCCCCCATGGGCAGGTCATCTCAGCTGCAAGAGCCTGGACTTCCATTCTGAGACGGGAGCCCTACATTCAGTGTCCCCACAGGCACCAGGAGCATTCAATGTGCTGCACAGTGGGGAGCTCTTAGTAGGTGCTCAGTAAACACCCGTCCATCTAGATTTAGGATCAACCTCCTCTTGGCATGGCAGACTGTAAAACTCGGCATCTTCTGATCCAGTGGCGTTTCTGATTAGATCTTCCTCTGCCTGCTTTGCACGGAGCTTGGGATGTGGTCACATTTCAAGGCCCCTGAAGCGGCTCACTGCGATCCCTGGGGCAAATTCCTTTCATTAGAATTGAACACCTACTTTGGGCTCTTTCTTGTGCCAGTCCCTTGGGGATAGGTAAGTCAAGATCTGGCTTTGGTTCCAACCTTTAGGGTTTTGTAGTCATGACAGGTGAGAGCAAAGCAGCTCCAATGGAGACTGGAGAATCAGCAGTGTTACGAGAGAGTCTGTCGAGGCCCAGGTTCTGAGCGCCCAGAGGTGGGGTGGAGTGGGCGTGAGACCCCAGAGGGCACCACAGTCGTCTGGGGAGGCTACCTAGCCAGCCAGGCCTCGGAGGATGAGAAAGTGGTGGCTTATCTGAGAACTTCGAGGGAGAAACTGGAGAAAAATTCTCAAATGTTGGCAGGTTTCTGTGGTACACAGGACTTATCGGAGCCTTTACAATGCTCATGAGGATTTCAAATAGTCAAGGAGAGGACAGAGGAAGCGTTCCCTGACTTCTCTGACCACAGAATCCTCTTCTAACAGAGCATCATTTGGCACTGTGCGAGATACCAGGCTGAGTTTTGGGTGGGGGACAGAGTAAGGCCAGGAGGTGGCAGTCCGAGGGTATATTCGGGTGCCTGGTAATTTGACTGGAGAGGAGACAGACAGGGAAGGGCCAGGGAGGAGTCTGAACTTGGTTCCAGGGCCAAGGTTGATGCCATTTTTGTAGGGGTGGGTGGGGACAGGCCAGCAGTGGGGGCAGCTAGGGGCCTGGTAGCTGGCGATGGAAGAGATGTCCACCAAACCTGGTGGCATTGGGGGATCAGACCTGTGGGGAAGATGCTGGTGTGTGTGTGTGTGTGTGTGTGTGTGTGTGTGTGAAAGGTCCAGCTCTCCGGGAAGGGGCTGACCAGATCCAGGCAGGGGGCTTCCACCTAGAACAAGCAGGGTCCATTTTTAGGGGAACTGGAATGTTTGGGGGGAGACGGTCTTTGAGATCCACAGATAAGAAGCCAGGAAGCAGAGTGCTTCTGGGCAGGATCCAGGTGGCTCGGCTTGATTCTTGGGGGACGGAGGAGGGTGGTGGTGTGGTGGCAGACCCCCTGCCCTGGTCAGGCCCCCGCGGAGGCTGGTGGGGGCAGGAGGCCCCTGGAGTGGCCGCTGGAGGCCCCGGGCAGTCTTGCATGGTGTGATTAACCTACTAACCCCGGGCTCGGCGACGCTGTGGCGCGTGCTGAGGTGCCTTCTGCCCGTCGACTAACCCACTAACCGGGCCGAGCATGCCCTACTAACCCCGCAGCCAGACCCTACTAACCGTGCCGCCCATGGGCCTTCACAGGGGCTGGGACGTGGGGGCCCACGAGGCTCCGGAAGTCCCTGCCTGCGGGCCGGGATCTCTGTGCAGACCCACAGTGCAGGACGGGCCTGCCCACCCGCTGCCCATCTCTGCCACTTCCCGTTGGGTGACTTGGAGCAAGTCACCTCACCCCTCTGAACCCCGATTCTTGCCTCTCGAGGGTGCTGCAGACAGAACGGCCTCGGTGCATGGCGGGTACTTCCCAAAAAGGGCCTGGGCGAGGCGGGAGGGCGCCCCTGCCGGGCCTGGCCTGGGGTGTTCTGCACACAGACCCTCTGCCCGGGGCTGGACGCCTCTCCCCACCTTCTTCCTCTCCCTCCAGCTTTCTTCTCTGTAGACAGCTCTTTTGTTCAATTACTAACTTATCTAACCTGGGGGTGCCTCCACTGCACCCCATGAGCTCTAGACCTGTGTGTCCTCCTTCTCTCCTAGCGGCTCCCTGTCTGTCTGCTGAGTGCCCTGTGTGCTGGCGCTGTGCTCTGACCTACTAACCCGGCCCTACTAACCCCGTTTCTCTCTTACTAACCCAGCCCTGCCGAGCTCTGGGTGCCCCCGGGGGCGGGTCCCCCTCCTTTTGGCAAGCAGATGTCCCTGCTTGGGAGATCAGAGTCCACCAGGCCAGGTCAAAGGCAAGGGAGGGTCCTTTGGACCATGCCCAGAGGAGGAGGAGGTGATCCTGAGGCTGTGGGAGGCTGGATTGAGCATGACCTCTCTCCTCTGTGCAGAAGTCTGGTTGCCACTGGGAGTGGGCGGGACCAGGGAACCCCCTGGGGTGTGACTGTGGAGGCCTGTGGGTCTGGAGTGTGGAGGCCCGGGCTTTCCCCAGCCAGGGGAGTGGAGAGAAGGAGCCTAGGTGTCCGTCCCTGCAAGGAGGTGAGGTAGAACTTCTCCACTGAATGGGAGCCATCTTGCACAAGAGGTCAAGGCAGGGGCATGATCCAAAGCGGAAGTCAGCGGAGGGGCCTGTCCCAACCTGTAGTCCCACAGCGGAAGTCAGCCAGCTGAGACTTTCCTGGAAGATGGGAAGATCACACTGCCAGATCCAGGGGGAGGTGGTCAGTCAGGAAGTCGTTGAGGGAGGCTTTTCCCAGGCCTGAGGCTGAGGAGAGGGGAATTTGGACAGGAAGTCAGAGAGAGGGCTTTCCCTGATCCCTGGGCTTGAGAGGGCTGGTCAGCAGTCAGCGGAAGGGCCCTCTCCCCGTGGAAGTCAGCTAGAGAGGCCACTCCCCTATGGAAGGTGGGAAGGGGGTGCTCACACCGGAAGTGAGGCCATCAGAGGCCTACCCCTCTCCTAGAGGGCGTGAGCTGCCTGTTGTGAGGAAACCGCACCTGCCAGGACCCGGGGTTTGCAGAGGAGGCGTCCCAGGGAGGTCTTCCCAGCTCCCTGCCCGGCTCTTACCCAGCCCCTGCCCCAGCCAGCCTCCCCCAGAGCCCGCCAGCTGCTGAGCCAGGGCCACACCTGGGGGTGACATCATGCCTCACCCCCAGTAGGCACCTTGGTCTCTCGCACTAACTCTGCTCCTACCCAGCTAATCCCTGCCTGGCCCTGGCTGCCCCAGGGGCTGACCACTAACAGCCAGCGCTGCCCGCCAGGGGCTCCAGGCTCCCCGCCTGGCTCTGGCCGGCTCCCAGGTCACCTCTCCTTCCCCTTGACTAACTCCTGCCTTCCTGGTCTGTTCCTTCTAGCAGAAACTAATGGCTTGTGGATTCCTCTCTGACTAACAACAGGTCTAACCTTCTCCTCACTGTCACTGTTAACAGCTTGGTAGCAGCATGGCTGGGAGGGGCTGACCGGGTTCGGAACCTGACTAACACGGGGAGCTGCTGCTGGCGATGCGGGCGTGGGACCCTCCGGGTCGGGGCAGCCAGAGTCCACAGTGCTCCTGGTTCTCCAGAGGAGATGCCAGGGAGAGGGTGTGGTCAGGCCCGATGGAGGGGGTGCCCACGGAGGAGAGGCTGGATGCAGAGCCAGCCTCTCAAGGCCACTCGACATATTCTATTAACCCCTCGTGATCTGTATTTGATTCCAGTCCTTTTAAACGGTAGTCACACAGTACATACGAGTTGAATCTTAAAACGTGTCTGGGGTGTACAGAGGACGTGCTGTTGTATATGGGACCATCGGCCGTCAGATGAGGGCCTACGGTCCTCGTTTGGGGGACTTGAGAGTTAGCCCTAGACCACAGAACTTCAGACGGAAGCATTCACAAGGATTCTGATTTTATCAGTCATTTACACCTCAGTGTAAATCAGCTCAGCATCTTCTAAGGTCCATCTCGTCTAGCCTAATTCTAAAGCAAGATGGCCACATTGAGGAGATGGTGTTTAGCTGGCAGGGAGTCTGGATCTCTCTAGGGCTCCGGGGAAGGTTCTTTGGGATCAGAGAAGGGGAGCCATGAAGCCAGGGGTCTGTGAGGTGGCACCAGGTTGAGATGGGAAGGGCAGAGGGACTCTTCTTGCTGGCTCAGTCTGGTTGTCAGCATTGATGAGAGGACAGATTACAGCCTGGAGGACTGGCGCTCAGGGACAGTGTCCGAGGCGGTTCGGAGGCCTTCCGATAGGTGGCCAGGGTCAGGGAACACCGGGAGTGGCCTCTGTGCCATGGCCACACGTGAGGCTGCCCGTGGGGCCCAAAGGGGGATGCTAGGCAGAGCTGCAGGGGAATAGGACACGCCTCGGGGGGGGCTCTTGGAAGGTGCGCGGGACCCAGGGCGGCCCTGCAGGGGAAGCACCATGTGCGCCCTCTGGTGGCTGCTCTGCCCCATTTCACCAAAGCGCGCCGGGCGCCTTTCCTATTCAGCGCCAGGAGCTGCTGCTCGCGGGGCCAGCGCAGAGACTGAGGCGCCAGGACGCGGGTGCCGGGGCGCGGGCGCTGGCGTAGCTCAGCGGGGCTGCGCTGGGCTGGGCTGGGGCGGGCGCAGCCCGGCTGGGCTTCAGCGGCCTTAGTTCTAGTGCGATGGATTCCGGGGTAGAGTGGTCAGGGGACGCCCTGGGTGTGGCGGTCAGGGTGGGCTTTCTGAAGAGGGAACCATGTAAACGGAACCCTGGCTGGTGGAGTGCAGGTGGGGACAGCTTCCAGCCAACAGGAATGGCGGACCCCAAGCTCTGGGGACCAGGGAGGACCAAAGAGGCCCTGGAAGGCTCATGGGGAGCCCAGCAGGAGGCAGGTGGGGGGACAGACATGGGCTGGGACGCGATGTCAGGAAGCCTGGATGTGGCATGTTAGGGACCCAGGGTCTGAGAGGCGCAGTGGGGGACCTGGGTCGCTCAGCCCAGGTGGACTGCAGGGAGTGTGTCCTGAGCTCTGCTCACGTCATAGCTGTGATTAGACCTGCAGGAAACCACTAGGACCCTGGGGTCACCTGGAGAGACACGGGAGCCACCACGTGGAGGATGACTGGGAGCACAGAGGGGCAGGTGACTGCGAGGACTCAGGCAGGGCGGTTTGGAAGCATGGCTTGCCCTGGTGTTCTAGGGTCCCGGAGGAGATCTGGGGAGGCCCTGCTGCGGGTCACAAGTCTACAAGGGACTCTCACGGGGGGCGGGGGAGCCCACTGGTCTTGTGTGGCTGCAGCGGAGATGCCACTGTCCAGGAGGCTGGTGGGTCGTGATCGGGGGGGGGGGGGCGCGGGGGGAATGAAGCTTCTGTCCCTGGAGGCAGGAGGGTTGGGACCAGGCCTGTGTCGACAGTGATGATGGTTGTGAGATTCCAGGAGTGAGTGTGTGTGTGTGTGTGTGTGTGTGTCCCTGACTTGATGTCACAGGCAGCAGAGCCCAGCCAGGCATGTCCCCTAGACCTGTCTTAGCCCCGAGCCTGCAGATCCGAGTCCCCTCTGCCCTGAGGTCCACTCACATCAGGCACTGCGACCGGGACCTCCCACACTGACCAGGTGTCCCTTCCCAGGAGGGAGGCCTGCCCAAGGGCTGTCCGGTGTCAGTGGGGTACTCAGAGGGGAGAGGAGAGACTGGTCCCATCCCCACAGAGGAGCCCAGAGACCCCCGAGTCTGCCCAGGACCTGCTGTTCCACTTTCACAGGTCGGAAAAGGTCTCGGGTTCATGCCGTTCCCTCCAAATGTAACCCAGAGAGTCTGCTGTCGATTAAACACCAGATTCTCAGGTGGACCCAGCAGGGGTGTCACTTGTCTTCTCGGGTGTCACATGAATGTTGCAACTTTTGTGTAAAATGCCATTTTGATATTAAAGGCCTGTTCCCACCCAAGGACGGCTGTGGCGGGTGGGACAGAAGGGAGGGGTGGTGCGGGGGGAGGGGCGGCCGGTGGCAATTTCAAGGGCAGGGTGGACTCTGTGGGAGAGCCACTCTTTCTTTCAGACTGTAATCTTTGGAATTCTTACAGTGGAGCACCTGTTTTTACTTTTAACTGTAGTGAAATTCGTGTAACATAAAACTTGCCATCTTAACCATTGTTGAGCGAATTGACCAATGGTATTAAGGATGCTTGCTTAGGTTATTAAATGGTATTAAGATACTTGCCCAGGCTCCTATTGCCAGGGAGCGCCCGCCTGTCCCTTTCCTCTCCCTTTCCTGTTCCTTCGTGAAGTTCAGGCCTCAAGTGTGTGGTCCTGAAGGATTGGGGATCCTAGGGTGCACACACCGCCAGTCTTACTTTCCGCACTCGCAGCAGACATTGCTAATTGATCACCTACCTCTCTTTGGGAATTTGGAGCATCTTCAGGCTCTTTCTCAGAACAGTGTTCTGGGCAGCCAGAACATGTCTGCCAGGGCATGTTAAGATGGAGACTTCTGCCAGGCACGGTGGCATGTGTCTGTCATCCCAGCAGCTTGGGAGGCAGAAGGATTGAGTTCAAAGTCAGCCTCAGCAAAAGTGAGGCACTGAGCAACTCAGTGAGACCCTGTCTCTAAATAAAATACAAAATAGGGCTGGGGATGTGGCTCTTTGGTCGAGTACCCCCCGGGTTCCATCCCCCTGGAAACTTCAGGCAAACTGCAGTTTGAATCCTGGCTTTGGCAGCCCCATGCAGTGAGGTCATGGGGATTCCTCCTCTCCTGTGAGCTTCCCTCCACCTGGAAAATGGTTGCTGCCCTCTCACCTGGTAGGATTGTTGGGGAGGTTCACAAGGGCTTCCCCAGAGCTGAGGCAGGGCCTGATGCCTCTCCGGGGTCCCCCTGAAGTCCCACTCCAGGTCAACATCACGGTGGAGGCTAGGGCGCTGCTGGGGAGGTGAGGAGAAGTTGGGTGGGAAGGGAGGACTTCCGGGAAGAGGGATGGGAGAAAAGTCAACCAACAGGAAGTAGCCCTGGTGGTGCCAGGGATTTTGGAGAGGCTCCTTTAAGATCTGCCAGAGTTCTAGAGGAGGTGGGGGCTATCTCCAGGAGGGCAGTGTGAGGTCAGAGGGCTTCAGAATCCAGGTGGAACCCAGGCCAGGCAAGCAAGGGCCTCCCGTGGGAGGGGCAGGAGGGAGGGAGGTGGATGGTTGGGGGAAGCACTGGACACTGGACTGGGGGAAAGGGAGCCTGCGTGGGGGCAGAAGCAGAGTTGGGAGCACCCAGCGCAGCCCCAGGGCCTGGGCATGTACACATGTGCCCACACGTCAGCTCAGAGAGCCCCAGGCCTCTAGGATCTTGTGCAGCCCAAACGGACACCTGTCCTGGGCCCTGGCCCGGGTCTGTCCCCATCCTGCCTGGCGATCTTGGGGGTGTCTGTCTGCCTGTGGGTTTCCTCTGTGAGGAAGCACGGCCACTGTGGGAACCATCAAGACCCTCCTGCCCTTAAGGGCTAGAAGCCTGGCTCCACAAGTCCCCTGCCCAGTGGCTCTTAGGTACCCCCCAGGGACTTCTCAGCTCCTTCCTCCTCTTTCCCAGAAGCCATCTCCTGAGTGTTCCTGCATAGAGGTGTCACCTACTCAGAGAAGCCTCCTTGACTGTAGTTCTCAGACCCTTGGGTCTCAGGACCCCCTTCCCTCTTGCCATATGGCAAGTGGCCACTTAAGTGGGCATGGCCACTGTCCACTAACAAGGCTCCACTAACTTCCTTCTCACTGATCAACGATATACTCTTGACCCTTACTCTGTGTCCACCAGGGTGCTGGTGCCCAGGGTGTGGCCATGAGCAGGCAGGCAGCATGACTTCTGCAGAGCCAGCAGCATGGATGGTCTTAAATGAGCAACTAGGTACAGACAGGAGGTATGAACGAGAGAGAAACCAGGATGGAGAGTATAGCTCATTAGAGACTAAAGCAGATGCTTCAAAAAAGTCATCAATTAATTAATGAAAAACAGCAATAAGCCCATTGCGTACTTACACAAATACAACGTGCATCATGAAAAATAAGCATTTTCCAAAACACATTTAGTGAGGAGGCAATAGTACTTGCTTTTGACAAATCTCTTCAATAGAAGGCGGATTCGGGTGGATTCTGGTATCTCCTTCTGCTTTTGGTCTGTTGCAATGTCCCCCATGGGTGGCTCCTGGAGGGGAGAATCCCAAAGCCTGCAGTGACCCAGGGGGACTTGTAGTTCACAGGAGTGGCCAGAAGATGGCAGCATTGCACCAAACCCGCTGCTGCGTTATCTAGGGTTCTTGGAAACCCGGCTCCTCTCAGAGGCATTTGGGATTCTCTGCGGGGACACTCCGTGGGATGCCTGAGCTTTGCAGCCTTGGGTAGGATCTGGCAGGGGTGGGAGGAGGGAAGGGCTGGAGCGAATGCGGTGGAGGCAGAAACTTTGGAGAAGCTCTGCATATTTTTGCTGAGAGGTTCTGTTCTTGGCAAGGCCAGGCAAAGACCCCTCTCTGAACCTCAGTTTTCTCTTCTGAAAAACAGGCAAAATATGACTTGGCTTCCATTCCACCGTGCTGCTCTTGGCAAGGATCACCTTATTTTAATAACACTGGTATTTTCTGAAACGCAGGCTCCCCAGCCTTCTCCCGCTGATGCTGGGGGCTCTGCCCGCAGGCGAGACCTTTTCTTCTCACGTCACCTCCAGACCCCTCGCCTCCATCCATCTGGATAGACATAAAGGGGCTGTTGCCAATTCCTGAGTGCACCGGGCCAGGCTCTGCGCTACACGGGTGGGACATAGTGATTCATGAAGAGCTTAAGATAGCTGGATTTCATCACGTCCATTTCAAAGGTGGGGGCTCCAAGGGGCAGACAGATGAGGAAACTCCCAGGGAGGATCGGGAAGTCTGGCTTCAAGGTGGCTGCCACGCCCCAGGGGCACGTGTCCCCCCAAATGCAGACTCCATCTTCTCAGATTAAACCCGTGCTGGGGTGAGCTCATGGCAAAGCACCTGCCTAGCGCTCAGGAGACCCTGGGTCTGCAAACGACGCCAACCAGATGGACCGCCCCCACCCCCACCCCCACCCCATGTCGATTTCGTTCCTATGACTCCAACCTGGGAGGTGTCCCTTGTCCTGGGAGGACGGAGTGTGCCTGGCGGTTTGGTATTTATCTGCTCACCTACGGTCTGGAGCCCCAGGGCAGGGGTGGGGCCTGCCTACCTCCGGGCAGAACCCCTGCACCCAGCTCTGCGCATGCGTGGCACAAGGTCACGGTCAGCAACTTGATGTGGAGCCAGTGAAGCCTTGCAAGGGGCGGTGCCCAGATAAACTAGGGAGAACCCCAGCCCTCGCTGGCTGTGTGGCAGAGGGCTGGGGACTTTACCTTTGCGACCCTCAGTTTGTTCATCTGTGAAATGGGAATAATACTGCGTCCCTGTCAAAGAGCTAGTAAGGATTCCACAAGAGGGCGTGTGCGCACATCAGCGGGCAGCGGGCCGGGGGCCTCCTTAGTCGGCCCCGTGGATTCTCTCCGCGCTGGGTGGAGAGTCTTGTCCACAGAATTCGGGGAAGGGCCAATGGCCCGACACCGGGGAGAATTTGGACCAAGGCACTGAGCAAGGTGGTGTGTGACCTCGCTTCTCCATCCCCTGAGCCTGCCCGGATGTGAGTATCCAGGGACATCACGGCGGTCATTCCCCACCAGCCTCTCCCCAGACCCACGGCAGATAGAGATCCTCCTGGTGAAGCCCCCACCACAGGGTCAATGCCACACAGCTTGGGAACCCTGGCCCCTGTGGAGAGGGTGCTCTTCAGCCTGGGACCCAGGCTGCTTTCTGATCTTTGTACCCGAGGCCTCTGCTGTGGGAGGGCGGCCTCCTCCTAGGGTCAAGTCCAGGAACGCCAGGAATGAGCTAGTGCCCCTGCTGGGGACCCCAGGACGGAGCTTGCCTTGGAAGTACAGGTTGGGGGGCATTTTCTCAGCAACTTGGGCCACAAGGCCACCAGGGAATTCATACCAGACGTCCCCTTCTAGCACAGGGATCAGGCCTCGGCTGCTGGAAGACTTTCCCGGGTTCCCAGGCTGCCAGGGGTGGCGCCCACGCTGGCTTCTCATGCTCTTTGATTTGGGCCCCTCCCCCAATATCAGCACCCTGGGTCCCAGCCAGCTGGGTGTTGGGCACTGAGGTTGTGCCTAAGCCACCTGCAGGGGAGAAGGATGCAGAGTCAAATTTGGGCTCAGGTCCTGTGTCACCTTGCCCAAGCCACGCACCTTCTGAGCCTAATATGTCCCCATGTGAAACATGAGGATAACACTGGGCGGTCCTTCATGCGATGGTGGTGAAGGAAGGACTCAGGTAAGGGAGGTTCCTGGTCCCATCAACGGTAGGGAACATCGCTGCTGCAGTGGCTGTGACCTCTCTCTCCCATCTCACATGTTCTTACAATGTGTCCTTTGACCTTCTTCCCTTTGCATCCTCCCATGGAAAAGCACCCACAAAAGGGACAAAGCCACTCAGCTAGAGGGACAGAGGCAGGTGTGTGACTATGATGGGCGTGATGCTATATGACTTCCAAGGCTGGGCTGTGAAGGAGGTTCTGCATTCAGGGTGCACAGCCACCATGCTGTGGGGAAGCTCAAGCAGCTGCCCAGAGGCCCGGCGGAGAGGAGCCCCTGCAGCCCCACCCACAGCCCCGCCAACGGCTGCCACCAACTTGGTCCTCATTTGCTCAAAAACCATCTGGAAGGTGGGTCGCTCAGCTCGAGTTGACCCGCCCTAGCAGATGCTGTGTGGAGACAAAACTAGCCCCCTTGAGCCAGCCGGGATTGCAGGTTCATGAGCAGAATAAATGTTGTAGGTTGTAGTTTTTTGTATTCTTTTGCAATGACGTTTTCAGCCCCGCGGTCTTGGAGGGGTTTATCATGCCCCAATAGATGGCTGGTCCCTTTGAGGAACGCCGTGGCTTCTCTCAGCTGAATTCAGGATCTTTTTGGTTTGCCTGGTCCTCTCTTAGCATTTCCCTCCTGGTAAAGCACCTCTGTACAATCTGTCCCCACAGCCTGTCAATTTTACAGGCTCCCGGATGCCTCTCGAGTCTGTCCACTTCATTCCATCCCTCTTCCTGGGCACTTCTGTCTTGGGCAGCGGTGGTCATTGCCCCCTGGGTCCCTCCCATTTCCTATGCAGAACAGGACCTTCCATATACGAGTGACGCAGGGACTAGGTACGTCTGAGGACCTTGAGTGTCTTACTTGCCTTTTCCTGGAGGATCCCCTCATTCTCCTGAGGAGCCTGGGAGGAGCCCTGGGGCCAGCATGTCCTGCCTGTGCGTAACACCCACCTTGGCTGAGTCTCAGTCAGTTCTCTCTCTTTTTTCTTTTTCGGTACTTGGGATTGAACCCAGTGGTGCTTAACCACTGAGCAACATCCCCAGTCTTTTAAAATATTTTATTTAGAGACAGGGTCTTGCCGAGTTGCTTTGCTAAGTTGCTGAGGCTGGCCTCGAACTTTCGATCCTCCTGCCTCAGCCTCCAGAGCTGCTGGGATGACAGGTGTGTGCCATTGCTCCCGGCTCAGCTGATCCTCTTACTGCCAGCCTAGGCAAGTGGGTCCTGCTTTGCTTTCTCTCCTTGGGTCTGGACTTTGGATCTGCACTCCCCAGTCAGCGAGTCTGCACTGAGAGCTAGCTGCGGGCCAGCACTGTGGTGGGCTCCTGAAACACAGGGGAGAAGACACAGATTCCCTGTCCCCCAAGACTCACAGTCCAGAAAGAGAGGCACACATTCCACCCGAAAACAACTGTTAAATACTTCGTGCCACTGTGTCACAGGGCAATGGGACAGCGTGACCCGAGGGTAGGGTGGTGAGCAGGTGGAGGGTCAAAGTCCCAGTATCAGATGGCAGTGGGCAGGGAGGGCTTCTCTGTGGAGGTGACATTTGAGCTGTGAGCAGGAGTGAGCCATGTGACCTGCTGTCCTTTGGATCTGAAACGTCACCTAAGTCTCATGTGTTCAATTTTTAGTCCCCAGCTTGGTGCCATTGGGAGGTGGTAGGAACCTTCAGAGGTGGATCTGGTGGGAGGTTTTAGGTCATTGGTGGCATGTCCTTGAAAACTTCTCTGCTTCCAGGAGGGGAGCAGCTTGCCCACCCCTCCCCACCCCACTCCATACCACAGGCCCAAAAGCACTGGGGCTAATTGACCAAGAACTAAGACCTCCTAAACTGTGAGTGCAAATAACCTTTCCTCTTTTTAAGTTGATGATCTCATGTATTTTGTGATAGTAACGGAAAGGTGACTGCACATGGAATTGGGAAGAAGAGAGTGTCAGGTAGGGTATGAGTCAGGGCAAAGGCCCTGAGGCAGGAATGAGCCTGGTGTGCTGGAGGCTCAGGGATGGGGCAGGAATAGAAGAGGGTGGGGGACATGAGGCTGGAGGGACAAGTGAGGGCTGGTCATTCAGGGTCTGTTTCATCATAAGCAGCCCTAATGCGCCCCTATGTGTGTCTGGAAGTAAGGCATTGGAGGGTTTGTGCCACGGAGTGGCAGTCCTGATCAGTGCTCTAAGCCGTGGCCAGCTTCTGGCTGGATGATGGAAGGAGAGGCCGAGTGAGGAGTCTGGGGGACACTGTGGAGGAGTCAGCGAGAAGTGGCATTCACACAGACCTGTCTGCTCGAGAGTCCCTGGGCTGAGAGGCTGCTGTCCCCTTCGCTGTGGCCCCTGTCCTGGGCTGGTGGCCGTCAGTCACCTGCTTTCTTCTTACCTCTGAGGCAAGGGCCTCTTGACAGACTCCTTCCAACACCCTGAGAGTCCTCAGGAAGCCAGCCACGCTGCCTGAGCCCCTCCTGGCTCTCTTAAGTCTCCATCCAACCAGTTGTCACTGCTTCAGCCTTTCGAGCCACACCTCTGCCCTTGTCCCACCTGTCCCCTTAGGAAGGCTACTGTCCCCAAGCAGGTGGCTGCAGCCCTGTAGAACCTGAACGCAGGACTTGTGTTCTTGCCCTGGGGCACTGGGGGATGGGACCCCTGGCAAGTCACGCCCCCTCTGAGCCTTGTCTCCCCATCTCTGCCTCCTTCACAGGGTCGCTGAGTTCACACAAGATGATTGACAGCAAATGATTTCTGCATGGGGAGGGCCAAGTGGATGGACCCAAGGTTACTCTCCTTGTTTTCCTGCCAAGGTCACTGGCCCCTTGAAGGGCAGGGACAGACACCTGCTGGCTCCCTGGTGGGGCTGGACGCTGCCGTGCATGCCATCGGTGCCTGTTAGGGGTGACCTTTTGTGAGGCAAACTGTTCTTCTCATTCATTTTGGACTTCCTGACTATATCCAGCTGATCACCCTCTCCTTGTCCCCAGGGGACTCTGGAAAGCTCTGGCCAGGTCCCCAGAGCACTGGCTTATCATTTACCTTGTGTGTCTCAAAATGAGGTTCCCGACTGCATCAGAACTCCGGGGTGGGGGAGGGCTTATTAAAATGCAGTCCTGTGAATTGGAGTCTCAGGGTGGGGGCCTTGGGGCCTGTCCTTTTAGCAAGTCACCTGCTGAGACATTCCCAGCTCGGATTGATTAAGGACCACCACGTTGCAGAATGAGCTCCCAAGTAGAGGGGACCTGACTGATGGGTCACGCTCCCAGGTCCCTGGTACAAAGCTTGTGCCCAGGAAATATGTGCTGAGTGATCCAGTGGGCATTAGGCAGGGATGTGGGGAATGGACTTCACTCCTCCCGGGACCCTCCCCAATCACGGAGAGTCCCCATGTTGGACCCAGGGTCTCTCTCCATTTTTCCGCCACTGGGAACTCGCCAGCACGAATCCCCTCACCCCACAGTATCATCTGCTCATTAATACACCGCATTGTAAAGTGATCTATAATTAGATGCTAACCGAGTTTTCCGTGAGACTGGGTGGGCGAGGTCAGCGAGGTAAGCCGGGAGCCAGCTGATTGTTATGATCAATCAATAACCTATTTATTTCCCAACATTTCTATTAACCTCTGCCAGCCAATCACAGTTTCAATTTGGAAGGCTGGGGTCCGCTTTGCTGACTGGACAAGTCTGATTGAAAGCAGGCCCCCGACATGACCCCAAGGGCGAAATCCAATTAAAATCATTTTCACTTGTAGATGAATATTTTCAGCATGTTCTACATCCTGGGATTCATCATTCTTGGCAATAACT
This sequence comes from Glaucomys volans, assembly GCA_020662805.1. Taxonomy (NCBI): domain Eukaryota; kingdom Metazoa; phylum Chordata; class Mammalia; order Rodentia; family Sciuridae; genus Glaucomys; species Glaucomys volans. The sequence continues at coordinate 94,911 of JAJEJO010001080.1, forward strand.
AATGTCTTGTGACATCAGCAGGTGGACTGGCACCGACATCAATAATAATTGTGATTAATTAGCTGGTCGGGTCCTAGGATGGCTTTGGGGTGGTGGTTGGTGCAGTGTCTGGGAACATGGCCGCTGGTGGTGGGATGTCTCTGAGACGCGTCACTGTCCTGGCCCTTTCTGGATGGGCGTGGACTTTGTCTGTCCCCGAGTTCCTCTGGGTACTGGGCGGGTATCACTGCTCTCAGCAGGTCACCTACCTCGTGGCATACCCAGTCCCCTTCTCTGGGGACACTCCCATAGTTACAGTACCGACTGCCATATTGGTGCAACATGGTCCCCCCTGCATGCTGGTAATTGGACCAGGGCCTGGGGCCAACCCAGGCTGAACCAGTGACAGCCTCCTGGACCCACCTCTGGATGCTATTGATTGGAGGAAGGACAGGAGGACCTAACCGGAACTGGGCTAAGGAATGTCTTTCATAGGAATTCAAAACCAAGCATAATGGAAGGGCTCCCAAGGCCAGCTGGGGTGTTTGTCTGCTGAGGGTGACGGCCTGTCCTATGAACAGGAAGGAGTTACAAAAGAGAGGATAAAGACCGGGAGGCAGAGAGAAGGAGCTTCTCAGAGTTCCTGATACATCCCGGTGTCTGTTTCCAGTTCTTTCCGAGACCCGGCAGGATTCTAGCTCCTTGGTTCTCAGCACCACCCTTGGAATTCTGTAATAGTTCTTTCCCGCCGTCACCCCAGCCTGAGTTAATTTTAATGAGTTTGCTACATTCAACCAAAAGTATCCCAGCAAGTGTGGAGCCCAAGAGGTGTCCAGTGTCCCACTGTAGGCTGGTGGCAGAACTGGCTTCTTTCTAGTGGCCCTAATACAAAGCCCTTTGGGGGAAGAAAGAAACAATGAAGAGGGACTAACTCATAGGTGTTGAAGACCTACTATGCTCTAGGTGTGCTGGAATGCCCTTTAGTATCTGAGAGGTAGACTGTGTTCTATTTTATTTGTTTTTTAGATGAGGAAACTGAGGCTAAGTAATATTGAATAACCTGTATTGGTCAGCTTTGCATTACTACAATGGAATGCCAGAGGCAGCTAACTTTATAGAGAGAAAAGGTATATTAGCTCCCAGTTTTGGAGAATCAAGGTCTAAGATCAGGTAGCCCTATGGGTTGGCCTCTGGGGAGGGCAGTGGACGGTGGGAAGTCATGGAGGGAGAATATATAGGAGCAGGTGGCCCCATCTCAAACAGGAGCAGAGAGGGGCCAGGCTGGCCCCCTTGAGAATGCTCTGTGGGTTTCCAAGGGTTACCTGAGGACTACCAAGAGGTCATATGTGGACTGCCTTCTGAAGGTATGCACCCGATTTCCTGTGGACCTCCTGCAAGGCCCTCCTCCTACGGTTCCGCTAGCTTCCAAGAGCACCGCCCTGGGGATCGCTCTTTGAACGTGGTCTAAGACCAAGCCCTTGTCTGCAGAAGAACTGGGAGTAGGATTATCTCAGCAAATTCCAGGACTGCCCCGTGCCTCCCGCTGCCTCTTAGGAGGAGGGGGCTGTCTGGCTGTAGACAGGGGCTGGGATGCTGGAGGAGAGGGAGGAAGTCCAGTAGCACACTGGAGTCTGTCCTCAGAGTCCTGTGCAGTCTAGACGGGAGGAGGCTCCAGACGCGGCCCAGTCTCCGCCATCTGTAAAGACCTGTCCTTCTAGAACACACTCTTGCTTTCTGAATGCTTCAGGGCTCCCTGCCAGGGGTGGGGCGGACAGCCCACCTCCAGTCCCCGCAGCTCCCCAATGATTCTTTCCCTGCCTTTGGGGAAAGCCCAAGGCAACGCAAAAATCCCGCGAGCAGGGCGCATGATCAGCTCAGGTTAGAGGGGGCGGGGCGGGGGGGCTCCCCCTAACCAGCACCTCCGGACTGAACTGCGATTCCTACGGCAGCTCTCCTAGCGGGGATTGGAGAACAACTGGGAGCCACGCATAATGGATCCACGGATCCAGACAGACCAGGGATGGACAGAGGTTTGGTAGGTACCAGGAGATACAGGAGGCCTCAGAGAGGCTTGGTGGCCTCAGATTTCAACATCCAAATCAAATGAGCGACCATCGGCACCGTCTTTCAACGCTGTGGCCTCCTGAACTTGACCTCTTGGGATTCCGACTCCAGACGCCTGTGGTGCGTCTGCCCTTCTGAGAGACTTCCTGGGGATTCTGACCAGCAGACAGGTGGACAGGCTCACAGGCACATGGTCCCATTAAAGGCCCTGAAAAGTCCTGCAATGAAGACAGCAGGTGACGTCATCCAACCCGGTGTAGCAAGGCTGCTCCAGCGCAGAGCCCGCCCCCTCTTTGTCTTTGCTGGACAGCTGTCTCTCCCAGGTCCGCTCCCTGGCCACTATGTCCCCGCTCCCTGAGGGCAGGAACCCAGTCTGTTTAGCAATGTCCTGTCCCCAGGAGGCCTCAGTAGCACAGAGGGGCTCTTAAAACCAGCCCTGAGAAGGGGCCTGTCCCACCCGCCATTCGCCATGCAGATTTTGTGGGGGACAATGTGGGAGGTTAAAGCTGGGGCGGGGGGAGGGTGATTTCCGCGTGGGGTCAGGAGCCTGCTCTGTGCGCAGATGCGCACCCGCGCCCCAGTCCCCTGCCCTCCTCCCGTCTGTTCTGGGATCTGCCTCTTAGCAAGCTTGGTTCGGGGTGTGAGCCCCACGGAGCGCTCTGTTCCAGGCAGGGCTGCCCGCTCCTCCCCTGCCTCTCCTTTCAGCCCCTAGGGGATCCGAGACCCGAGAGCCACCCCTGTGTGGGAAGCTGGGTTCAATGAGCATGCGCAAGCCGCTCACGAGGCCCTTCGCAGCCCAGGGGCACCGAGCGTCCACTCGTGTTCAGTCAGAGCAAGCCGAGCGTGAGGGGCGGTGCGCTCATCCCGAAGGCCCCTGGGCGTCTGGAAGCAAGGAGGGTTGGGACACCCACACCGGGGCTTCGGCTCTCCAGGAGCCCATGGTGGGACAGTGAGGCCCTGAGGTTCTGCCGAGTTCTGCGCTCAGCGCGAGCGCGGCCCTTCAAACACACCACCTCATCGCTTCCACCCTCTCCTACTATCGATGAGGAAACCGAGGCCCAGAGGTGCTACGCACCGCACCTCTCAGAGCCCCGGAACAAATGGGTGGCGTGGTCATTCTAGTCTAGTTTGAGAGGATTTTAATAAGTGGACCAAGGGCTGAGGTCAGTGTTTGCATTTTCTGTGGCTACAAGTGTCCATAAACTTGGTGACTTTGGACAACACCTGGGCACACAGTTCTGCAGGCTGAAGCCAGTCATGGTGTCCCCAAGAAAGGGAACCCGAGTTTTCTGCCCTGGGTCCCACAGGTTGGAATCAAGGTGGGGCAGGGATCTCTCCTAAGGCTCCCTTTCAAGCTCATCCCAGTTGTTGGCAGAAGTCAGTCCCTTCTGGTCACAGAACTGGAGGCCCCGTTAGATCAGGGACAGCTCTCAGTTCCTGAAGACCACTCTCAGTCCTCGCCATGGGTCCTCCTCCATGGGCAGTTTACCACGTGGACCTTTGCTCCTTCAGGGCCAGCAAGTGGCACTCTCAAACCAATGACTTCAGTTAAGGGTCACCTGATTTGGGCAGGCCCACCCAGGCAGGTCTTCCTTTTAGTTAACTCACTGTCAACTGATTAGCAACCCACCCCAGTGTGAAATCCCAGGATATTCACAAGTCAAGTCACACTCAGGGGGACCGGGTTAGACAGAGTGTGCTCATCAGGGCACAGGAATCTTGGGGGGCCAGCTTAGTGCTTTGTCTCACGTGGGCAGGATGTAGGCAACTTCTAGGAATACTGGAGCCCCCTGGGGACAGTGGTGGTGGAATTTGATTACCACCCCTGACCACGAAGAGATGGGGAACTCAGAGCCAGAGCAGGTGTGTGAATGAGGCCCTGTTGGCTGAGGGACATGGCTAGTTCATGCAGCCTGCAGGGAGGAGCCAGGGTCAGTGCCCATACCTTAGCCCCTGCTGTCTCCTGGGGACAGGGCAGAGCGCCTCAGCTCTCCACTCTCCGGGGCTTTGTTAGAAGGAAGAACAGAACTGAGGGTGCATCTGAGCCCCTGTGGCTGCCCTCACGGTGCAGGGATGTGGACTCTGGGGTCAGCCATTGCCAGCCTGTGAGCGTGGCCAGGCCATTCTGCACCACGGAGCCTGGAGTCCACTTCTGCAGACGGGAATGCTAACGCCAGCTCCTGCTGTCCCCAGGAGGTGCACGGGGGCCAGTGCCCTCAGGGGGGCTAGAGAAGGTCGGGGACTCGTCCCTTCCTTTCTGATGGGCTGGGTGTTGCTATGTGCCAAGTTCCACCAGAGGTGCTGGGCAGCAGAAGTGACCAGGACGGATGGGGTGCTGGTTCTTACAGACCACGCATCTGTGAACGACCGCAGGATGAGGCCGTGGTGAGGGTGCGAAGAAGGAGATCAGGACTACAGCGCGGACGGGAATGCCGGCAGGCTTCGGTCCGCTGGTCTGTTCAGGTAGAGGAGACACAGGAATCGCATGTCTTTGAAGTGTGCGACTCAGTGCAGGGACGTGAGTGTACAGGTGGATGACGGTCACAGTCAAGCTAATCTGAACACACCCGTCATGGCACATGGTTACTTTATTTCCTGGTGGGAACACATGAAGGTCTCCCTCTTTTGGAATCTTGAAAGGATACAATATGGAGAACTGCTGTCCAGGAGGTCTGCAGGATGTATTGATCTTGCATACTTGAAACTTTGTAACCTCTCATCAGCAGTTTCCCCGCCCCTGGCCACCCCCATTCTGTTCTCTGCTTCTCACTCAGGAGGCTGAGGCAGGAGGATGGCCAGTTCAAAGCCAGCCTCAGCAATTTAGTGAGCCTCTCACCAACTCAGTGAGACCCTATCTCTAAATAAAATATAAAAACAGGGCTGGGGATGCAACTCAGTGGTTAAGAGACCTTGGGTTCAATCCTTGGTATAATTTTTTTTTTTAGAGTCTATTTTTTAGAGCTTATTTTAGAGTCCCCCTTCGAGTGGCATTGTGCAGTTTCCATCTTCTGTGTCTGACATTCTGGTTTTGGAGGTGAATTCAGGAAGGCCTCCCTAAGGAGGTGACGTTAGCAGAGGTCTGTGGATTAGTTATTTGTGCTGGTGACAGTTGCCACCCATGTAAGCCATGCACACTTATTATCTGTAGGTCGGGAACCCAGGCCCTGTAATGCTGGCTTCCCCTCTTCAGGATCTCATCTGCAAGTCATGGGCAAGGGGACAGCTTTGGCTGCTGTCTCGGCCAAGGTTCAGGTGGGGAAGGATCTATTTCCAAGCTCACAGACCTGAAGGCAGAATCTGGCTCCTCAGGGGCTGCAGGACTGGGGGCCTCAGCCTCTCGCTGGCTCTCAGTGGAAGCTGTTACCCTCACTGCCTAGCTGGCTTAGGCCTGGGGCTACTTCTGGCTCCTTGGCCCTGGGCTCCCCAACCATTTAACCATTTGAACCATTTAAAAGTAGAGGGTTCTGTGGCCCTTGGTACAGGCACCAGCTCATGTAAAGAGCATCACTTTCCAGTTCCAGAACCTTCCCATCTCCTCAGAAGGGAATCACATGCCCATTGATAACCAATTCCTTCCCTCCTCCTCCAAACCTAGACAACCATTGCTAGACTTTCTGCTTAAGATTTTGACTGTGATGGGTTTTTCATGTAGATGGAATCACATGATATCTGTTTGGCTTTTCCACTCAGCAAGCTCTCAAGTTTCATCCTCGTTGTAGTGTGCATCAGTACTTTATCCTTTTTCATGACTCAGTAATATTCCACTGTATGACTGGACCACATTTTATTTGTATAATCATCCATCCATGGGTACTTGGGTCGTTTCCACCTTTCGACCATTGCAAACAATACTACCATAATGTTGGTACATGGAATGTACAGGAATGTTGGATACCTGTCAGAACACCTGTTTTTAGTTCTTTGGATACACACCTGTGCACTCAGGTTGAATTGCTGGCAAACTTCAGGTGTGCCTCACAGGGAACCGTCAGCTGCTTTTCAAGGCAATTTCCCTGTGTGTTATTCCCATTGCTTCGGTTTCTTTGCCTTCTCTCTGGTGCTTGGCGCTGTCTGTGATTTGGTGGCTGTTTCTATGGACGAGAAGTGGGATCTGGCTGTAGTTTTGATTTTCATTTCCCTGATGGCCGATGACATCATCTTTTCATGTGCTTGTGAGGCACTTACTTGAACTTTTTGGGGAGAAATGTCTACTCAGGTTCTCAGCCCATTAAAAAATTAGGTTGTCTGTTAGTGATTGTATTGTATTGTATTGTACTTATTTATTTTTTTGGTACCAGGGATTGAACTCAGGGGCACTTAATCACTGAGCCACATCCCTGGCTCTTTTTATTTTTTATTTGGAGACAGGGTCTCGCTGAGTTGCTTAGCACCTCACTAAGTTGCTGAGGCTGGCTTCAAACTTGCAATCCTCCTGCCTCAGTCCACAGATCATGCTGGCTCCTGTCCAGTCATGGGATTTCCCATGACTTTCAGGTGAAGACCAAGCCCATACTCTGGCCTCAGCTCCCTGGATGGGTTTGCATGATCTCCATGCTCACCTCACCTCTCCTGGCACCCCTCTCCTGGATCTCTCTGTTCCAGCCACAGGGTCATCTTTGGGTCCTTTGTGTTTCCAACCACAGGGCCTTTGCACCTGCTGTTCTCACTTTCCAAATGCCTTTTCAGTCCTTCTTCCTGTTCTTCACTCCCATTTCAGACTTCAGTGCAAACAATACTTTTTCAGGGACACCTTGGATTCCTTGCTTTCATTTTTGGACAAATAACTCTCTTTCCTTGTGGGGCTCCTTGATAGCAGCCTGTTTGTCCTCCATGATGGCCCCAGGGCTAGCTCAGCTCCTGGAGCAGAGGAGAGATTGCATACATTGGTGCCCAAGGCAAGCGGATCTGTGTGGTCTTGGAGTCTGGGATAGGGCCTGCCACATAGGAGTCACGGGAGGTCTGGTTCCCTTTTGTGGAGTGAGTGGGCTCTGTGAGGTGGACCCCAACTCAGCTCCTGAACAGCATGTGCACTGGGAAGGAAGGACCTGGGTCTTCTCTGCTTGCCAGGCCAACCAGAGCCCAGGTCTGGGTCTGTCAAGGGGCTTCCTCGCTAAGAGCCACAGGAAAGCTTTAACGCTTGTGCTTTGCAAGCCCTGTTAACGGAATCTCTTGCAGATGCACTTGAGAAAGGAGTCCCTCCCCCAGTGTCCTTGCTCCAGCTCACCAGCCGGACCCAAGCCGGCGCCCTTCTCTAGGTCAGCCCTGGGAGCCTATGGCTGCAGCCTCCCGCCTCCCTGCCCCGGCTCCCCTCCGGCGGGGGCGCATGATGAACTGCCGGCTGAGCGTCCCTGGCTGAGTGACTGGGGAGCCTGGACACAAATCTGAACCGCCGGGACGTGATTTCTGACTCCGGGCACCTGCGTCTTGCGGGCGGAGGGAGGCGGACAGACTCAGCTGCGGGGCGCGGCGGCGCCGGGCTCGGTCTTCCTGCTTTATGGGCCTGGGCGCCACCTGCCCGCGGCGGCAAGGGTGGCATTTGCCCCCCACAACGCAGTTATTTTTTTCTTATTTTTTTTCCTTTCTTAATTATGAATCAATGCATGCTTGTGGTCCAGAAGGTTCCAGAGATTCGGCCTCGGATGAAATAGAGGGTGAGGGTTCTTCCTGCCCCACCAGAGTGCCACCTCCTAAAGGAACGAGAGCAGAGGGTGGTCTGAATGCCACCAGCCACCTGTCGCTAGGATGCACGTAAACACGGTGGCGACATCATGACAAATCACAGAGAGCAATCGCGACGGCGGAACTGCTCAGTGCAGAGCGCTTCGGACGGTCGCCCGCGGCGCTCCGAGTAAAAAGCCAAACGAGCTCGTTCCAGGCTCTCCGACCGCGGCGACCCCTCTGCCAACAGGGAAACGGGGGCCCAGTGTTTCTGTAGTGGCATATTCAAGGTCACTTAGTCAGCGGGGCCGTCAGAATGTGACTCCCTGTCCCGTGTGTTGACTTGTGCGACACATAAGCACGTATGTGCATGGGGACCTGCAAGATTTTTCCGCAAAAATTGGACGGCATCGTTTTTGATTCCAGAACTTTCCTTCACTTTGCAATGCATTGTGGGTGTCTCTCCAGGCCAGTGTGAATACATGCATGCTTAATTTTGCAGGTGTTTTGACGTCTGAAGAGAATTCCAGACATTGAACAGGCTGAAATTTATGCACGCCGTCCCCCACAGGGAGATTCTGAGGTTATTTCCAACTTTGTTCCATGAATGGCGCCAGGGTGACCACGGGTCACAGATGCCCTTAAAATCTTTCGAACAACGCTTTATGCACGTGGTGTGCATGGGTATGGTCCTTCAGGGTGGGAAGTCCCCAACTGTCCGTCTCTGGGTCCCCTCCCCAGGGGGAATCCACCCTCAGCTGTGTCTCTTGGATTGTTCCAGAAAGATCTATGCATTTTCTTTGTATCTGTGTGTATAAACGTCTATGTGAGCAGGAATATCAACGTATATCCAGACACGTACACAGATGCGTTCTTTGGTACATAAACACTACTATATACACTGCTTAGTTTTTTTAAATTATAAGAATAGGAGCCTGTTCTGGACCAGTCCATACAGATCTGCATACATAGCTATGTGATTTTTAAGTCGTGTATTTATTGTTTATATACAGTAAAATGTGTAAAATATATTTATGTGTCATATATATGAATATATTTAAAAGAATACAATGAAAAAATTTCCCCTCCCATTTCTATACCATTGCATAAATACATATGATCATCATGTGATCAGGATTATTAGTTTTTATATCTTCCATATATATATATATATACATACACACACACACACACAGGGAAATATATCTATATTCTTACTTTATGTCCTTAGTTTTTAAGAGTTTGGGTAGTGGGGATAAACCCAGAGGCACTAACCTACATCTCCAGTCCTTTTTTATTTTGAGACAGGGTTTCACAAGTGACTGACGCTGGCCTCGAACTTGCAACCCTCCTGCCTCAGCCTCCGGAATCACGGGATTGCTGGCCCTCTCTGATGGGCACTGCGTCTGTTCATCTTTCCCCACCCCAAGCAGTGAGAAGGTGATTAGCTCAGGGATGGATGGTTCTAGATGGGTCATCGCCAAGTTCAAGGGCATGCATATTGATGATTTGATGGATATTGCCGAGTTTCCTTCTGAGGAGGTCCCCGCCTACGTCCCTATGGGGTCCTTCCCGGCTGGGTCTGGGCTGGCTCGGAAGGAAGGGCGGGGAAGGAGGAAGTCTGCCTGCAGGCCTTCCCGTCAGCCCCCACTCCCCAGATATCATGACCAGCCCTCTGTCCTGCTTGCTCCTGATTCCCCATCAAATTGAAGCCACATCCCCAGCCTTCATGGCTCACCAATTCCATGTCCCAGGGTCTCCACTGGAACAGATTTCTGTAGCTAAATGGGTGGAGGGTAACGATTGCTCCTTCCGTCAGACGCATGGGGGCAACGATGAACTAGCAGCTGAGCAGATGCTGCGCTGCAGGACTTTTCAGAGCCTTTAATGGGCTCATGAACATCGGGGCCTCAGGAGGTGGAGCATGTGGGTCCTGAGCCTGTTCAGAAAGGCCGAGGTGGTTTCACTGCTTCACTGTATCCAAGGAAAGCCTGAAGCCCAGAGAGGGAAAGTGACATGTCCAAGGTCACAGAGCGGCAATGAAGATCTGCGTTTCCAGTCCCGCCGAGGCAATGACCGCAGTGAAGTGCTCATGTGCCTCCTTTTCAAGGGACCAAGACCTGTGGATCCATTATATTTTAAATCACTGCACGGTACCCTTCAAAACAATCAAGGCTGTGAAAGAAGGGAAGGTGAGACACTGTGGCAGATGGGAGGGGACCACGGGGCTAGCAGTTAGGTGCTAGGTGGAGTCAATTTAGTGGACAAATGGGTGAAATCTGAACCAAATCTGTGTCCCAGTTAATAACCTGGTGCCAAGGTCACCGTCTTAGTTATGATGAAGTCACTGTGGTTATGCGCGATGTTAAGGGTGTGTGTGTGTGCGCGCTAGGTGCAGGGTGTCCAAGAAGTAATTTTAGAAAAAAGATTTTTTAAAATCTGCATGACCCAGTGTGGTGGCGCACACCTGTCATCCCAACTGCTTGGGAGGCTGAGCAGGAGGATCTCGGGTTCAAAGCCAGTCTCAGCAACTTAGCGAGGCCCTAAGCAACTCAGTGAGACCCTGTCTCTAAATAAAATACGAAATAGGGCTGGGATGTGGCTCAGTGGTTAAGCACCCCTGGGTTCAATTTTCAGTACAAAACTCAAATAAACAAACAAAAAACCCCAATTTTTTGGTGGTGCTGGGAAATTGACCCGAGGACCTCATGTTTGAAGCTCTCTGCCAAGAGCCACATCCTTAGTGTCTAAGAATAAATGTCTTGGTGTCCGCCAGAGATTCACAACACAGTGCTATGCCACGCAGATAGATGGCCGAGAGGCTGCTGTGCTGAAGCAGATTCACATACCTGTCAAATTTTAAAACTCATTTGCAGGAGAAAAACTTCGTTCTTTTTTCTTTTTTTGGTCCTGGGGATTGAACCCAGGGGCACTCCACCACTGAGCCACACCCCCAGCCCTATTTTGTACGTTATTTAGAGACAAGGTCTCACTGAGTTGCTCAGGGTCTCACTTTTGCTGAGGCTGGCTTTGAACTCACGATCCTCCTGCCTCAGCCTCCCGAGCTGCTGGGATGACAGGCGTGCGCCACCGCGCCCGGCCATCTAGGAGAGAAACTTTAGTGGGAAAACTTCACTTTAACTTTCCTTCTTGGCTGATACAGTGAATGCGGAGGAAGGCTCTTCATCACTACTGCCGATATTTCTGGAGCTCCTATCACATGCAGGTGGGATGCTAAGAACAGGACAGGGCCAGGACCTCCTTGAAAGCCCTCCAGGAAGCAAGGTCCCCATCACAGGGAGGAAGAGCCACTTGCTCAGGTGTCCCTGAGAAAGCAGGAGAGGTGGAATGGGAGGCCAGGCCTGCCTAGTCCTGGAACCTGGGCTTTTAATCACTCTGCTGCTGAGGAGCCAACCACCGGGGGCCCTGCCACAGCCGCAGCTGCTGGCCCGGCCTGTGACTCCTCTGCTGGTGCCATTTGTGGGTGCCCACCTGCCTCCCACATTTCTGCCTCTCCCAATTCTGCATTTTCTTTTCCTCTCTGGTCCCCGGCTGGACACTGCCAGCACTGGTGACCAGCTGCAGGTGCTGGGGACAGCTTCTGTTCCCAGCAGTCCTCAACCAATGGCGGAGAGGAGCCGGCCCCAACTCTTCCCCTTGGGGTGATGACTCTGGGTGTGCTCTCCCTGTAGAAGGTAGGCTGCCCAGAGTAAGTGAAGGCCAATATTTTTGAATTTGAAAAAATGAGGTATAATTTACATTCAGTGAATTGTTCAATCTGTTTTTGTTTAGTACTGGGGGGAACCCAGGGGCACTTAACCACTGAGCCACCTCCCCAGCCCTTTTTATATTTTATTTTGAAACAGGGCCTCACTCAGTTGCTTAGGGCCTTGCTAAGTGGCTGAGCCTGGCCTCAAACTTTAGATCCTCCAGCCTCAGCCTCCTGAGCCACTGGGATGACAGGCGTGCACCACTGCACGTGGCTCGAATGGTTCAATCTCAAGGTCAGTTAGATGCGGCCACAGGCATGGGGCCCTGTGGGGAGAGAGAGGAGGCATCTCCACCCTCTCAGCAAGTCCCCTGCACCCCTTCCCGGGCAACTTCCCCAGCCCCAGAAGGAACTGCCAATCTGATTTCTTTCCCTGGGGGTTAGTTTCTCCTGTTCTAGAACTTTCCATCAATGGAGCTGTTCAGCATGCAGCCTCTTGCACCCACTTCTTTCCCTCAGCGTTGTGTCCTTGAGGTTTACCTGTGTTGTAGCACGTGTCCAACGCTCGCCTGTTTCTTGCTGAGCAGGTAGTCTGCCTGTTTGCCCACGTCGGGCTGATGGTCATCTGAGCTACTCCTGGGTGGCGCCCGTCATGAATGCAGCCGCCCGGAACATTGTTGCACGAGGCTCATGAAGATACTCCGTCTCCCTCTCCTTTCTCTTAAATTCCTTGGAACAGGATTAGCCAGGGTTTCACAAGCAAATTCTTGAAGTCTTGAAGACTCTGCCGCCTAGCGCTATTCTGTGCTCCCCCCCGGGGCCCAGGAGCGGTCCAGTCCCGCCCCCTCCCTGCCACCCTCCCTGCCAGCGCTTGGCTCTGTCAGTCTTCTGCATTTCGCCATCGGGCTGGGAGCGTCATGTTGGGCTGGATCTGAAGGGTGGGGAAGCGGAGACTCCTGCAGAGCCGCCAGGTCAAGTGAGGGCAGCTCCCAAGGGCTCTCCTGCTGCCGGTGTGGGCGATTTCTCTGACAGTTTCAAGGAAGCCGAGTGCGGGTGGAGAGCCGGCCCTGCCGCTTCCTTTCCGTCAGTTTCGCACTCCGTGCTGGGGGCGGGCAGCAGGCTCCTCCGGCCGGTGCCAAGAAGAAATCCAGCTCTGATCTCTGGGTCTTGAGGGGCAAGCAGGTAATTTCTTGTTCTGTTTTGGCCCTGAAAATCCTTTTCTTTCTGCTTTTGTTGGACAGGGGAATCTGATTCTTTCCAGAGTGCAGCATTTTATGAGAAGTTTGAAAGCCAATTTGTCTGGGCTGACGGGTCAGAATCCTCTGTTTACCCATCCAGGAAGCTGCAGAACGAAGAGCTGTCACCAACGGTGACCCATCCTGCATGCTGATCTTCCAGCCCGGCTGGGCTTTCTGAGCAGGTCTTTTTCTGTTTTTTGAAAGCTCTCATCCTGCTTGAAGCTCCTCATGGGTTTCCATTCCTAGAAGAATACAATGCACTTTCCAGAAACCCTAAGTGACAATGTGGCTGGCTTTGCTTCCTCTCCACCTGATTTCTTTTTGTGTCTCAGCCCCACTGATGGCTCTGGGAGCCTCCAATGCACCCAGCCCACTCCAGCCTCAGGGCCTTTGCACTGGCTGTTCCCTCGGCCTGGCTACTCTTCCTCCAGTCCTTCAAGATTGGATGACTTAACCTCGGGTCCCAGATATTCCGGCCTTTCTGCCACCTCTGTGCCACCTCACCGAGATATCTGATCACGAGATCAAAATCCTTTCTTTATAGAACTATATTCCCGGTCTTTCTGTTAAGAGAAAGAACCTAATAAAATGCTAGTTCTTTTTTCCCCAGTCGCTTTTGAGGAAAGAGCTGGTGTCCTTCTCTTATTTGGCTCTGTCCTGTGCCTGCATCAGGGGACACAGAGATGCCACGGCAGCGCGGTCACCAGGTGGCCTGTCGTCGGGAGGGGCAGCAGTCTGTGGGCCGTCATTGTCTTTGAAAGTCATTTTAACAGATGTGCAACCATTTCCGAAGCCTCCGACCTTCCGAGTCTGTCTGTCTTGCTCATCCTGAACTTCCTGAGGTAGGAATGCTCACAGCCGTGTCCTGAATGCGCTGAGAGGTGACATCGCCTACCCCGCAGACTGTCGTCAATTCCACATCTTAGCCAATTCGATTCTCTGATCTTGGTTCTGTGACCCAGGCAGGCATCTGTCCCGTGCTCGCTGTGGGGAGGGGAGTCACCCTCTCCGTCTCCTGCTGGGACTTTCTCTGTTGACGGTGACAACCTGCAGCGTGAGGGTCAAGTTCTGGGATTTCATTACTGTTTTTTTCTTTTGTTTTTTGTACTGGGGGTTGAACGCAGGGTGGGCAACCACTGAGCCACATCCCAGCCCTATTACGTATTTTATTTAGAGACAGGGTCTCACTGAGTTGCTTAGGGCCTCGCTAAGTTGCTGAGGCTGGCTTTGAACTCGAGATCCTCCTGCCTCAGCCTCCTGAGCTGCTGGGATGACAGGCGTGGCCACCGCCCGGCTCATTATCTGCTTTGATAACAGTGACAGAAGTCCCACAGCTCAGTTTTACTGGCAGAAATTGCGAAGGGGATGATTGAAAAAAAGATTTTTCCTTTTTACGAATCTAATAATGTTGAGCCAAGGATCACAGAACCTGAGTCTCCCAAAGAACTCACCATTGTTTTTTTGGTCTGGTTACTTCTTTTCTGATTTTCCTCAGTAAAGGGTGAGCTCCTCAGGGTCGGGGCCACGTCAGTCCCACTCACAGACAGACTGACCCCAGCACCCAGGATGCTCAGAACAGAGTTCAGCAGTACGGAGCAGGCAAACCAGTGGGTGGACGAGGGAAGGGCAGCCGCTCCCCAGACGAGACTTCTGGGAAGGGCTTCCCCTGCTCAGGACGGCCTCCTGCGGGGCAGGTGTCCCCTCTCAGCAAATGCCAGTCTTTGGCCAAAGCAGGCAAATTGCCTCTGTCTCTCTCCTCCGTCTGTCGTCTGTCTGTCCCTCACACACCCACGTGTAACTTCCCCCTTCTCCGCCTCCTGTCTCCGGCCCCCTCTTGGCAGAGCCCACAGGGCACAGGGGAAAAGATCCCCCCCATCAGGCAGGGTGACCTTGACCCTGCGGAGCTCCCGTTTCTAGGATAACAACTTTTCTATTTCTGTCTCCCAGGGAGGTTGTGGCCACAGCCAGGGGAGTGTTTGAAAAGGATCAGGTGACCTCCGGAGGGCAGAGGTCAGCTGCCACAGCCAGAGGGCCTGGGGTCCAGGTGGCCCCTCTCTGCTGTGTCTCAGGGCCCCGGGCCCCAGTGCAAGGGGTCACCATCCCCACCACTGCTGATGTCCAGAGTCCACGGCCGTAAAGCAACAGCCACTGGCAAAGTGGGACTCCCAGAGAGGGTGTCACAGTCACTGTAAAAGCAGCAGCTCAGTCACATCTGAGTTTCATAAACGTGGGTGGTTTTTCAGACCATGGTCTGAATATTGCACGAGGTATATTCATAATGAACATTATTTATTTTTTCTTTTTTGGTACCAGGGATTGAACCCAGGGCACTTAACCACTGAGCCACATCCCCAGCCCTATTTTGTATTTTATTTAGAGAAAGGTTCTCACTGAGTTGCTTGGCACCTCACTAAGGTGCTGAGGCTGGCTTGGAACTTGCCATCCTCCTGCCTCAGCCTCCCCAGTCACTGGGATGACAGGCGTGTGCCACTGCATGTGGCCTGAACATATTCTTGAACTTCCAGTGTGACTGGTGTCCTGCATTTCATCTGGCAGCCCTGCTTCCATTGGATATGGGGGGGGGGGAATAAGGAGGGTAGCTTTGAGGGTGAAGATCTGGGTCACAACCCCTACTTACCTAGTTTGTATCTTGAATTTCTCCCTTGACTTGGTAAAGAGCGTTCTATTGATTTAAAAAATTATATTTAAAGTCAGTGTAGTGGCTCATCCCCGCAATCCCACTGACTCTGGAGGCTGAGGCAGGAGGACTGTAACTTCGAGGCCAACCTCAGCAGTTTAGTGAGACCCTGTCCAAAAAAAAAAAAAAAAAAAAAAGCTGAGGATGTAGATCAGTAGTAGAGAATCCCTGGGTTCAGTTCCCATTACTGCCAAAGCAAAACCAAAAAACAAAAGCAAAAACCCCAAAACTTAAAATTCTTGTTCCAGAGCTTTCCATCTTCTCCCGGCGCAGTTAGTGTGGTAAGAAGAGGGAAGAGCCGGCAGGATCAAGCAGACCCAAGGCGGTCCTGGACTTGGCCATTGGCACACCGTGCATGCGTCTCCAGGAGCCAGCACCCCGAGCTAGCCAGCACCCCGAGCTAGCCGCCCCAGAAGCCTCTCCGGTGAGGTGACGTGGAATCTTCAAACCAGACGTGGGTGCAGGAGGAGGCTGGTCCGCTCGGAGGGTTGCATGGACACAAAGTCAAGAGCAAACGGGGCCTGAGTCTGGGTTAGAAGTTCACGTCCTCGAAGACCACTGACCCTCGGACAACTATTTTGGTGCAAGTGATTGGGGGAGGTGACCTGCCCGAGGGGTGGGAAAGCGAGACAGGAGAAAGGAGGACGCCATTCAGGCGCTCAAATGAGCAGGGCAGGCCCGGGGAGGCTGGTCCCTGCAAGGCGCGAGGGAGCTGGGCATTGACCTCCTCCCATCGGCCATTGGTGCAGGGCCTGGAGGGGACGGGGCTAGGGGCTTAGGTGTGTGCCGCGTGGGCTGATCAGACCTGGTAGCCAGAGACGGCAGAGAATGACAGGTACTTGCGCTGGGGAACTGGAGGCTCCCTGGGAAGGGGACAGTGGCGGGCGTGTGGTGGGTGCGCTCGCATCTGCTCCAGCAGCAGCGGCTGTGGGTGGAGCTCCGTGTGCCCGGCCCCTGCTCAGGGCGGCGTGGGCACTGAGTTTTACCTTCTCAGTGACCTTAGGACGGGGGTGCGAGTATTATCTTCAGTTTGCAGAGAGCTTAAAGCAGCTTTTCTACCGTCACACGGTCAGTAAATGAGGCATCTGGAATGCAAAGTCGGGTTGTTTTGACTCTAAAGGTGAAAATCAATGCTACATCCAATCTACAATCTTTGGTTTGTTTGTTTTTGCTTTAGACCCTCATCTTCAGGGAGGAGATGGGAGACTCCGGGCAGAGCATTTCTCAGGCACTGGCTGAGGAGAGGAACCATGAGTCTTCACCGCCCGGCTTTCAAGAGGGTGTGATGGTTGTTGACCCCTATTCTCTAGATGAGGAGACTGAGGTTCAGAGAGAGCTGAATGACTTGCCCAATGTCATTCTGCTGTTAAGTAGCCAAGCTGGACATGGAACCCAGATTTCTTTGGGTTGTAGACACCCCTCTTGACTGCCTCTGTCTCCCTCCGTGTCTCCAGTTAAAAGAAAGGGAAACTCAGTGTCCTGGAGCCCAAGAGCAGGGATTAGTGTGCTCCACCCCCTTGCCACAAAGTGTGGGCTCCATGGAGCTCCTGGAACCTGGAGGTTGATTGGAAACACAGCCCCTTGGCCTGCACTTCAGACCTACAGAACTGGACGGTGAGGGGAAGCCCTGGGCTAGACCATGACTTCTTCAAAAGCAAGGACCCAACAAGTTCAGCATTGACCTTGTACTGAGCATACAGCAGGCGCTTGGGTGGAAGGACTGAGTGCTGAACGCCAAGCTCAAGACTTGGTCTGTCTGTGGGAGGACCAAGGCCCACTGACCTGTGGCCGACCAGACCCCAGAGCCCGCGGCACCAAGAGCCCTCCCCACCGCTTCCGCACTCTGCCCGGCTACCGGTGGCCAGGTGCAGACCAGTCACTTTCCTGGGCACGGGTCTGGACGTGGACGGGGAGCAGGGAGGTGTAGACAGTGGGAGAGAAAGACCAAGAGGAAGAGGCCTGAGGGGGGGTCTTCAGCTCACACCCTTATCTGTTGATCCATGACGAGAGCCGACTGCTGTCACCTGGAGTCCCAGGCTCCATGCCACAGCTGCTCTGGAGACCCATGGATCCATGGTGGGGAGTGCCCAGGCTGTGAAGTCCCCGTCCTGTGCTCTAGAGCTTCCGCCCTCGCTCTTCAGAGGGCTCCTTCCCCCCGCCCCACGGAACCTACCAGCTGAGAAGCACGGAGACAGGGAAGTCGGGGCGAAGCGTCTAAGTCAGGGCCCTGTCCTGGGAGCCAGAGCGACCTGGTGGCCACGGAGGTGGCTGCTTGCTTTTGAGGACTGACAATGCCACCCAGCGGATTCTGCAGCTCAGAGAAGCCTGCCGGCCACCAAGCCTGGCCAGCAGAGGTCAAGGTTGGAGAGAGCAGTGTCTGCTGCGGGACTGTCAGGGTGGGGATGATGCACCTGCCCAACTTATTTTCTAGTTTGAGGAAGAAAATGGGAGTGAAGAAGGGAGAGTGCTCTCCCCATGCCGTCTCCCCAAAGCTCCCCTCCGCAGAGCTGCTCCTGCTTCTGGGATGGTCTTGGATGCAAGGTTGGTGGGGCCCTGAGTTTGGGTTCCCCCAAAGCAGAACCTGAGATGCTTGGAGGCAGGAGCTTGAGGTGGAAGGAATGCAGGAGGCCGGGGGGGGGGGGGGGGGGGGGGGGGGGGAGGGGGGGCCACATACCAGGACGTCTTGGAGCTGGACATCGCCGGGGGCCGAGGGGCTGAGCCTGCAAGGCATCCACAGAGGAAGTATGCAGGGTGCGTCTCCGATGGTCCCTCTGCTGTGGCTGTCTCCTCCAGGGTTCACGTATGGACACTTGCTCCCGATTCAGCAGCACTGGGAGGCCGGGCCTCAGGGGAGGTCTTGAGGTTCTGAGGGCTCCCTCCTAGTGGACGGATCACTGCCGTGATCTCAGGAGCAGGCTCCTTATAAAACCAGGCACAGCCACCTTCTTGCCCTCCCCTGCTCTTCTCACCCACGAGACGCTTTCTGCCCTGGGCTGGCTCAGCAAGCTGACGTGCCCCCTCGGTCTTAGACCTCTCAGCCTCCAGAACCCCGGAGCCAAGCCACCTTCTGTGTATTATAAATCACCCAGTCTGTGGTGTTTGTTGTAGTCCCGCCAACAGACTAACACAGCCCCTGAGGGGTGGAGACATTTGTCCCCCCACTCCTGTCCCTCTGGAGGGGAGCTACCCCTGGGGGCTTTCTCCTTCACTTCCTGGCTGCACCTCCCGGAATTGCTCCTCTGGATTCTGTTGGCGGAGACCCCAAGGCAGAAAAGTGGAGCCTTTCTCAGTCCGCTCCTGAGAAGAGAGGGGGCCAGTGTGCACGGAGCTGCCAGGGTGATCAGGCATTGGGGGTGGTTCACGGGGGTGTGACAAGAGCACACAGTCCCCCATCAGGCACAAACACAGGACAGACAGTGTGGAGTCATGGTCAGGAAGGTGAGCTCTGGAGCCAGACCGCCTGGGCTCTAATTCCAACAGTGCTGTGTGGCACAGGGCCAGTTTCTTAACCTCTCTGAGCCTCTGTTTCTCATCTGTTCAGTGGAAACCACTCTGTGCCTCTAACTTAGAGTGGATATTGGAATAAGACACAGGAAGTTGTTCGCATTGCTGGAGGCACAGAGAAAGCTGTCAGGAAACGTTGTTGTCCATCTTGTTTGAATCCTAACCTGATCCTCCAGGGTGGGAGGAGGCAGGCCGGCTGCCTATTTCTTCTCGGGAGTATTCAGTGATGCTCATAAAGTCAGGAACCAAAGGGCAGACCTTGAAAAGCTATTGGGGCCACATCCAGATGGCCCGGGGGCACTGTGATGTTTTAGGGGCTTGCCCCTGGCTCTCTCCTCTGATGCCTCAGGAGGACCCTCTCCCAGCTGCTGTCCCTCCTCCCCAGGTCCTCGCCACCTCCCCGCCCTGGTCCAGCCCCTCCGCCTGCTTCTGCTTGTTAACGACACCCGAGTCCTGCTCCCAGCCGAGGCCCCTGCCCCTGATTTAGCTGCCTTGGCTTCCCCCTCCATCAGCCCTGGGCCCTTCCTGCAGTATATCTTGCATTTTCCTCCTCCCGCGTTCTCCTGCCTGCCTGCTGGGATCGATGGGGAGGACGGGCGCCGGCTCCTCTTCTGGGGAGCAGGAAGTATTTCTTGCTCTGCTCTGTCTGGCCCTGGCTTTCTCATTAGGTGCTGCCGGGCGGGCCATATTTCTTGTCCCTGCGCCGCAGCCTGGAGATGCCTAGTAATTCTTAAACGGGGGGCTGTTGAGGTGCATCTTTAGAGGGCTCGGAATCCATCCAGCCTTGGCTTTGGGGAGGAGGGGGACACGCTGGGCCCACAGGTGGGTCTTGGTGGGTCCCTGGGTCCCTTGGTCCCATCTCGACTGCTCAGCCCTGCGGGGGGCTCTGTGCCTGCACCAGCGGCCCCCCAGCCACGTCTGCCAACTCTGAATCATTGCCATTGGCTCCCAGCTGGGCTCCAGGGCTCCAGCTTCCGCCCTGGTTCTGTCGCTGGAAAGGCCAGGATAAGAGCCAGCTCTGCTTGGACTCAGAGGTGGCCCTGACTCAGTTCCTCACCTGTGAGGTGAGACACATTCTGAGTATGTAACAAATAATATGCTCAAGTTGTCCTGGTCATTCTATGACAGAGGCAGAACATGGCCTCTGTTTTATAGTTGAGAAACTGTGGCCCAGAGAGGCTGAGCGACTTGGCCAAGACTGCAGAGCAAGGGAGTGGAAGAGCTGTTTTCTCTCTCTCTCTCTCTCTCTCTCTTTTTGATACTGGGAATTGAACCCAGGGGCACTTAACCCCTGAGCCACATTTTTATACTTTTTAATTTAGAGACAGGGTCTCACTGAGTTGCTGAGGCTGGCTTTGAACTTGTGATCCTCCTGCCTCAGCCTCCCGAGCAGCTGGGATGACAGGCGTGCGCCACCACGCCAGCAAGAGCTGGGTTTTGAACCTGGGGCATTTGGCTCCAGCCTGCGCCCTGAAGCGATGGCTAATGGCTTCTCTGATGGTTTTGTGGTCTCCCTTAGCTTGGAAACACTGGCTCTCCATTTCTCATTTTCCAGGCTGGGGACATGCGGCGGGCGTGGTGGGAACGCAGTGGCAGCTGCGGGGAAGGGCAGGCGAGGTTCCTGTGGGCGGCTGGCCTCGGAGTTTCTGTTAACCAATCAATACATGCCCTGTTTCCCGCGCGCTTCTGTTTAAAGACATCTTAGTTAATATTTATCGGCGGTTCATTGCGGGAGGATGGGCGCAGGTGTCTGTCCCGGGGCGGCTCCGCCCTGGGCACCTGGGAACTCAGGACGCAACCTCAGCACCGCGGTGGGGGCCCTTTTAAAGAGCAAAATCACACACACACACACACACACGCACAAAAATGTGGAAAAACCGGGCTCTGAACACACTGTGAAGCGGTCGCTCATTTGAGATCTGGGAGCCTGAGCAGGCGGTTGGGCCTCAGCTGGTGACATGTGCGACAGGGCAGCCGGCTCCCGGTTCTGTGACAGCCCGCGGAAGAGCTCAGGTACTGGTTGGAGGTTCACAGATGAGCTCTGTCAATGAGCGAATTGGCAAATACAGGGTTGCTGAAGGATGAGGGTCGGGTCTGTCTGGTGCTCCTCCTCTGCTCAAACACCTTCTAAGGCTCCCTACTGCCTTCTCTGTTGGATGTGAACTCCATCAACCTGCCTATCAGGGCCTTTAATAAAATGATCCCACCCCATCTATTAAAAGTTTTGTACCCGTGCATTCTGGGAAATTCCTTTCTCCCTGGGCTGGCTCCTCTTCCTCTCTGCTCCGACACATGGCCAGCTTGGTCCTACCTTCACACCTTGGCTCTGTTCCCCTCTGGGGACCCCCCATGTTTTATCTGTCACCTGTCCTACCTACAGTTTACAGGTCAGGGTGAAGTCCTTTGCTGCTTGTCTTCTCCAGCCCAGGGACCCCTTCCCAGGGGCCATCGATCCCTGTCACAGGAGCAGGTAACTTGGAAACAGCCTTCTGTGATCCCCTCACAGACCGCCCACAGAAGGGGACACCCTGTGGGCACAGGAGACGTCCAGGTGACACCGACTGTGTTTGGATCTGGCTATCGAGGAGGTTTTGATTCCAAGCAAGCGAGACAGGACTGGAGGAATATTTTAATTCCTCAGAAACACCTACCTGTCTACTCGAGTTCCGGAGCGACGAGGAGAGAATAAGTAATGAGGCCACGGGGGAGGTCCTGGCAAGAACGATCTGCTCGGAGATGAGAGGATGCTTCCTGTGGCTTGGGGCAGGCTGGCCATGTGCGGAGGACAGGAAGGGGCCGCTGCCTGAGCCCAGCTGGGCCCATAGCCTCCTCCAGGGAGCAGCAACTGGAAAGGGAGCCCAGCAGCCACTCGCAAGCGCCACAGCCCAGAGCTGGCTGGCCCTCACAGCCTCCTGGTTGCCCCACCTTTTCACCCTGAGGGGACAGACCCGTGACCTGCATGCCCTGCTCTGGGACACGGGAGGAACCGTTGGGACCCGAAGTGGGAGCCTCTTCCTTCAGCACCTTCTACCTGTTCCTTCTTGAAATGCCCCTTGTGCACAGCATTTCAAAGCTGGTTCTCTGCATCTGTGGGTTCCGCTTCAGTGGGTGCAACCAGCGGGGGCTCAATCGTCTTCAGAGGAAAAAATCGCATCTGTATCCGACATGCAAACTCTTCCTTGTCATGATTCCCTAAATGATACGGTGTGACAACTATCTACGTAGCAGTTACATTGTGTCAAGTGTTCTAAGTCATCCAGTGATGATTCAAAGTATGGGGGGCTGGGCGCCGTGGTGCACGCCTGTCATCCCAGTGGCTGGGGAGGTTGAGGCAGGAGGACTGAAAGTTCAGAGTCAGCCTCCACAAAAGGTGAGGCCCTAACTCAGTGAGACCCTGTCTCTAAATAAAATACAAAATAGGGCTGGGGATGTGGCTCAGTGGTCAAGTGCCCCTGGGTTCCATCCCTGGGACCCACCAAAATAATTTTAAAAAGTATGGGGGGGATGAGCACAGGTTCCAGGCAAAGGTTGTGCCATGGTGCCTGCAGGGCCTGGCACAGGGGATTTTGGCAACCGAGGGCGTCTGGGAGCCAGTCGTCTGTGGATGTCACGGGGTGGCGATGTTCAGCCTAGCTGAGCTCTGACAATAGACCAGGCAGATCTGGACGAACCTGTCTTGCATTCCATGAGCAAGTTCATGCCGCCCTTAGAAACGTGCGGGTCAGATCTTATCCCTTTTTTGTGCCTGAAAAGAAACTGAAGTCCCGCTCAGGGAAAGTCACAGCTCATTTATGTTATGGGAAATTCGAACCCAGGGCTGTCATGGTGCCCCCCCACCCCAGATTGGGACTGTCTCTCAAATCAAATGTCCCCATGCTCTGATTGTACCCCAGTGGATTTTTTCTTTACTTTTCTGCTCTCTGTTCTCAGATTTCTCAAGCTTAGGTGTTGGCACGTGCCATGGAAAGTAGACAGATTTGATATCAGAGCTGACTTTCTCTGCAACATATCAGCTGGGTGACCTTGAGCAAGGCACTTAACCTCTCTGAGCCTCAGTTGCCCTGTTTGTGAACAGGAAGCCAGCGATGCTCCCCATGTTGTTCTGCTGTGACAAATAAATGACACGATCCAGGTAATATTAACCTAACACTTACTAGTCCTCCCTCTGGGGAGTACACAGTAGGTGCTCAGCAAGTGCCCCCTCTCCCTCCTCTCAACGTGCCATACTCTTTGATCCTGAGAGGGGTACATGTCTTGCTTTGTGCCAAAGTGACCCCAACAGTGGCATTTCAGGTGTTGGGGCAGGGGACTGAGTGTGGACGAATTGTAAGTGGGCCGTGGGGCACTTTTAGGGCCTCTCCTGTCAGTCCCGAGCCCCCTGGTGGATGGCAGGGACCCCACCTTCTGCCCGGTCTCATTCTATCCAAGAACGTTCTGAAGTGGAGCTGAGATCTGGAGGACCGGAGGCCGTGTCCTTCTCTGTCCCTCCACATTCCATCTCTGGGAACGACACGGCCATACAGAACTTTCCTTGTGGTCAGGAGATGATGGAAGCCCCACGCCCAGCCACTTCCCTTCCTTCTCCACGCAGGGGAGAGGCAGGAGGAGGAGCTGGGGACTCCGCCTACCCCCCTGGGCTCCTCCCTGGCTCTGGTTCTTGCTCCTGCGTCCCTTTGGACAGGTGACATGGTCTCTCCAAGCTTTATCTATAAAGTAGGGATAGTGATCGTCCCCACCTCCGAGGTGTTCGGGGGATTACATGCTGGGATGTCTGGCCCCCAGTGACAACCCGAGAACTCGCAGCCATCTGCGAAGGTGTGCTCCGTCTGCAGACGCCACCTCCCAGAAGGGCCGGCAAGTCCCTTTCTTCTCCTGGCCTCAACTTTCTCATCTGAGAAACGGGTGTGCAGCAGACGGAACCAGATCCCAGGTGCTGGTGTTGTGTTCTGTGGTTCTTAGGGTTCCAGGAAGGCAGAGCTGGGGACTGTGGAGCTCAGGACCACCGGTCACCCTGAAAGACCTCACCCCAGCTGGCAAGGCCCAGTCACGACCTCGCTGCTCTGGCCACCAGTAGTTTTCAGCCCTTAGCACCCGGTGTCTGGCACAGAATAGCAGCTTGGTGATGGACACAGAGCTCTTCCCCGAACTGTTTCCTTTAATTGTTTTTTTTGTTTGTTTTTTTTAATACTAGGGATTGAACCCAGGGACACTCCACCACTGAGCCACATCCCCAGCCCTATTTTATATTTTATTTAGAGACAGGGTCTCACTGAGTTGCTTAGGGCCTCGCTAAGTTGCTGAGGCTGGCTTATGACCCTCCTGGCTCAGCCTCCCAAGGGCTGGAATTATAGGCGTGCGCCACCACGCCTGGCTCTAGATTCCTGAATGTTAAACCAAGGTTAGAACATGTCAAGGCTTACCAAGGTCTAGGAGCAGCTCAGAGCGGCCCGTGGCTGGTGCTGCTGGCCGGCAGTAATGTGCAGTCTCGTTGCATCTGGGTCACACTGTACCTCGATTCCAACGTCCTGTTTTCGGAGATGGACTTTCTTTTCCTCTTGCTCTTTCTGAGCAGTCCTCTCCCGCCCCAGGGGGATGCTGACAGGGGAGCAGATATAGAGCCTTTCTGCCTTGATATAAGGGCTGCTGGGCGCACAGCTGTCTCCCAAGAAGGTACCGCAGGGGCGTAAACCTGACTGTCAGCCCTGGTCTTCTTGGAGGCTGACCAGTTTTTGCAAAAATCCTTCTAGAGCAGTGGCTCTCCAGTGAGGCCATTTTGTCCCCATTCCTCCCAGGGGACATTTGGCAGTATCTGGAGCCATGCTTGGTTGCCACGGGTGAGGAGGTGCCGCTGGCGTTGGATGGACAGCGGCCAGGGATGCTCTTGGCCTCCTGCCATGTGCAGAACAGCCTCCTGCAGCAAGGAGTGAGCCCGTCCAAAGCCTCCCCAGGGCAGTGTGAGCGACCTCACTGTACGGGGAGCATATTCACGGGGCATTGATCTTGGGTGGGTCCCCCGGGTCCCCCTGGGCCTTCCTGCTGGGACTATGCAGGCTCTTGGATACCTCTGGCAAAGGGGCTCACTGCGGGCTCAGGATCCAGGCCCCTCTAGGATTGACGTGTGTGACTCTGGGCCTCAGCTTCCTCCAGTGCCATGGGATTGGCAGGTTCTAGAAGGATGGACTGAGATGCAGGCTCAGGGCGTGGCGCACAGGAAGCGTCAGTGAGTGCTTCCGGCCCTGCCTGCCCACCCTGGTTGTGCGCGCCTGCTGTGGGGTGCAATTGGAAGCTCCTCTAGAAGGACTTTCCTGATGGCCAGCCTTCCAATCTCAGGTGCCATTGACCTTCCTCCTTCTCTGCTCTCACCGCTCTCCAGGCACCCGCTGCCACCCCCAGGGCATCTGGCATGCTTCCTTCCGTGTGTGTTTATCTCTGGGTCTCTCTCTCTCTCTTCTAGATCTCGAACACCTCGAGGGCAGAGTCTGGTGTGTTCTTTGAAACACAGAAAGCAAAACTCAACACAGCTTGGGAAGTGAAGCCCGGTGACAGCCGGTGAATTCTGGCCCTGCCAGGCACAAATGTTCAGCGTAGGAAAATCCCAGGTAGGATCCCATTAGTGGTCCTGGTTCTTTTTTCCCCTCTTTAGGCCTTTGCGATTATGCTGCTAAAGGGGCAGAGTGGATTTCCCTGCCCTTTGCCTTTGGGGTCGACCCTATGATCTGCTTTAATCAACTGAATGAGGAGGAAGGGCAGCGTGCCTGTTCCAAATGACATCTTGTGTGCCTCAGTCCATTTTCCTGCACTCCTGCCAGGAAAGAGCGTTCAGCTGGCTGCCGGTTCCTAGAGGAGACTGAGAGACTCGTGAACCTGAGCCACCCCAGCTGAGCCAAGCACACGGAGCCCCACCTTGGAAAACTGATCTTGGGTCACCTTGTAAAAGTGGGAGCAAGAATAAATGATGGTCTCTGTGAGCCACTGAAGTTTGGGACATTTTGTTCCTCAGCAATAGCTGACAAATACACTCTTCTGAGGGATGCCAGGAATGCTCCTGAGGGGCTCCCATAGAGTTAGGTGACATCAAGTCATTGAAGATAATTCCAGGCTTATCATATGTAAACAAAAATGGCAACTCTTGGTTGCAATTTCAAATTAGAGTTGAACATATGATCCAGAAGTTTCTACTACTGGTGTTTTGATTTCTAAGGCAAAAGACCCCTGTGTCCCTGTTCCCAGGGGTGGAGGGGAGTAGACTGGCTTGCCTTCTGCCTGTCCTCTCCAGTCCCTTGCAGGTGGGGTGCCGCTTGCCCACAGGGAAGGCCGGTGTCGCCACCTAGTCCATCCACATGCTGACCTCTGGAGACATCTCAGGATGCATCTGAAATCATGCTTCACCAGGAGTGTGGGCTTTCCTTCATTCGGTCAAGCTGACATGCAGAATCAGCCATCACAGTTTTTGGTTATATTACGGATCTGGAATGTCCCCCGAAGGTTCCTGTGTTGGAGGTTTGGTCCCAGCACAGCAGCTTCAAGGCTGGGGCTCTGGGACGTGATGGTCACCAGGGTGCTGGCCTCATCCGTGGAAGCTGTGGGAGGTGGAGCCTGACAGGAGCAGGTCCTGAAAGGCTCCACCCTGTCCTCAGCCCCTCCTTTCTCTGTCTCTCCCTGACCCCCATGAGTGGACCTCTGCTCCCCCACGCCCTTCCGCCATGATGTTCTGCCTCACCTCAGGCCCAGAAGTAATGGACCTGCCTGCCGACCATGGACTGAAACTCTGAGGCCGTGACTGAAGTAGATCCCTGCTCCTCTCAGGTATCTTCATCAGGTGTTTTTTCTTAGTGACCATAAGCTGACGGACACAGCTTCCAGGTTCAGCGACTGCGTATCTACAGGAAGGGCTGCTTTTGTTGGGACCGTCACCCTCCTCCCCACGAGGTCCGGCCATGAGACTTCGCATAGTTTGCGATCATTCAGTTTCTCTCTCTGTTTACTTGGTTCTAGCTCTCGGCTCCCTGAGGCCATTGTGTGTGTGTCTGGTGTCCTCAGTGTCCCCAGGACTGAGTGCACACAGCACGCTGCTCCGCAGGGTCAGGATGAGGCATAGGCAAGCGAGGTCCTCTCCCGGGGGGAAAAATTAAGCAGGGAGTCCAAAAAACTTTGGTGATGGAAAAAATGTTTGAATGCAATATTTCAGAAATCAAAACCAGGGCAAAAACTCATTAGATGAAACAATTTCTTTTTTAGCACTGATTGAACCCCCGGGTGCTTTTCCACTGAGCTGTGTCCCTGGCCCTTTATACGTTAAGAAAAGTTTCTTTTTGGATGCAGGGTCTAAGTTGCTGAGGTTGGCCTCAAACTTACCCTCCTCCTGCCTCAGCCTTCAGAGTTGCTGGGATCACAGATGTGCACCACTGCACCCAGTTTCAAAATATTAAATAAAGATACGAGCAGTGCTCTTCTGGTTTTTCCTTTGGCCTGGGCTCCAGTGGGGCTAGCTGCAGTCCTGCCTTTTTTGTTTTCTTGTTTTTTTTGTTTGTTTGGTTTTTTGGCACCAGGGATTGATCCCTGGGGCACTTAAGCACTGAGCCACATCCGCAGCTCTTTTCTATATTTTATTAGAGACAGGGTCTCACTAAGTTGGGTAGGGCCTTGCAAAAGTTGCTGAGGCCGGCTTGTGATCCTCCTGTCTCAGCCTCCTGAGTAGCTAGGATTGCAGGCACATGCCACCGTGCCCGGCTTGAGCCTGTCTTTATGCTGAACTTTGAGCTTTCATTCATTACATTCCTTATGCATCTTCTGGCATTAGTTTTGATTTTAAAACTAATTCTGTATATATTTAAAATATATAAAATTGCTGATTTTATATATTTTGACTACCGTGTATTTTGGCGCCCTATTAAGTTTTGTGCCTAAAGGCAAATGCCTTCTCTACCTCACTGGGGACCCTGCCAGCCCAGAAGGCTCCCTGCATGTATTTCTTGAATGAATAAAGCGCTGCCTCTCAGATGGACCCTGGACTCTCTGATTCCCAGAGGAGGGAACTCAGGGTGGCCCCCCGGGCTGGGACCACCTGCCCCACCCAGGAGAGGGTTGGGACCCCTTCCCGGAGGGTGTTTCTCCCAAGCCTGGGCGTTTGTGTCCCCCCACTCTTTCCCGGGAGCACCTTATCCCTGGGCGGATGCTCCCAGGGTCCCCTGGAGGGTGCATCTCCAGCAGAGGAGGCCAGTGGTGGGAGAGATGAGAGAAAGCTGGGCATTGGAGAGAGCGTGGCCTGGCTCAGGTGCCCTGCTGGAGGGGCGCCGTTAGCACATTCCAGGCGAGACAAACTCCCTGCCTGTCACTCCCGGTAAATGGCCCCCGTCTCTGGGCTGACAGAGATGGATACCCGGGACTCACAGCACAATTAAGCGACTCGGCGTCTCCTGGGGGCGGGAGACTGTCGGTTTACTTGCGAATGCTTGGGGGGTAATTTTCTAATGTCCCCTCCGCCATTACGGAGACTCTGCTCCAATTTCTTATCATATGTAATTCCTAATGATTTCTCTGTTATGTCCTGTTTTATTAAAGCGTCATTGAACTATACCCTATTGATTTAGATTTCACAGACAATTGAAATTTAAATTGACTCCAAATTGAATGTCTCCATGTAATCTCTGCTCCGCAATAAAGATAGATAAAATGCTTCTATTTTTGATAACAAGTTATACGGGTGACACATTTTAATTTTGGGAGAGAAGAAAAAAAAATGTGACAGAGTCTCGACTTTCTTTGAAAAGCAGCTGATGGTTCAGGCCCAGCCGCCTTCCGATTCTCTCCGGGGCCTGATGCGGAGAATTCAGGAAGGTCTGGGCTGTTCAGAGGGCAGCGGAAGGGGATCCGGTCTGGCCGGTTAATTAATTCATTAGGCGGTCCACCCACCAATCCACCCACTTGTCTGGTGAGCAGAAAGAACACGCTGGAGTGCTCACGGCTGGGCGGGAAGAGACAGCGGGGACTCGCCCTCGAGGGCTCCAGTGACTCCTGGTCCCTGTCAGCGGAGGGCGGGCTCCAGATGGTCTCGGAGCATCTATCTGAAGCTGGAGACTGAACCTGAAATCCTTCCTGAGCAGATCCCGGCGTGGGCCACCACCGCCTCCAGAAGGTTCTAGACCTGCTGTAAGATCTTACTCTACCCGAATCCTGGCGTCCAGGAGGGGTGGGTTGAAAGGTGGACGGGGTGCCGGTTTCCTCTGCTACAGCGGGATCACAGGCTCATGGACTCACAACAACACCCCTGTCCACAGTGCTGGAGCTCAGGGGTCCCACGCGGATCTCGTGCCCGGCTGGAGACCCCAGGAGTGAGTCTCTTCCCTGAGCCTCTCGGGCTTGGAGAGGCTGCCCCCTGCCTCCGCCTTCAGAGGCAGCATCTTCTGATCTCCCTCTGACCTCTCCTCGCGCCCTCTCACCTCGTTCTCTGACTTGGGCTCCCTCGTCTCCCTCTGTGATGACACCCACCCTCCCAGGATCATCTCCCATCCCAAGGTCTTTAATCCAATCACACTGGCAAAGACCTCTTTGCAACACGAGGTCACATATCCACAGGTTCTGGAGGTTAGGATGTGGACATCCCGGGGGCATCACTGTGTCTGCCACAGGGCTTGGAAAGACCCACCTGAGCAACCCCGTTTCGCCACCACTTCCCCCGACACCCCCCCCCCCCCACAAATCCACTGGAGCTCCCCCAGGATGGCGGCCTGTGTGGGGCTGAGAGCGGAGGGGGGTTCAGGACTCCCGCCGTCCTCCCGCCTTGCCTTGTTGGGGGTCCTCTGTGCTCTGGTGCCCACGGGGAAGCAGGGTCCTTGGCCTCTGAGCACTGCAGCTGTGAGTCTGTGCCCCTCCAGACTTCTCTGCCCTGGCCACAGGGCGTAGAGCACCACAGAAAAAATGTGGAGAAATATTTATTTTGATCAAGGCTTGGAGGACCCCAGGGTCTGTTGTCTGTGAGTGGGACTAATGGAAAGATAAGATGTGACTCATCCATTCCATAAAAACTCATGGATGCCACAGTGAAATTTCCAGCCTAGTGCAGCCGGAAATGTGAACCCCAATCACCATCGATGTCATGGGTGCCTTCCTGGGTTAAACATGGGTGTAGAGGGGAAGGGAAGCCCCAGGCTCATAAGGGGAGACATTGGATGTGGATTTCTGAGGGACATGATCTGTATGCTGATATCTGTAGGATAGGAGGAGCTAGCCAAGAAAGGGGGTGATGGAGTGGAGAGACACTTCTGGGGAGAGGAAATAGCATGTGCAAAGGTCCTGAGGTGAGAGAGCATGCTCCTTCAGGGAACGGAAGGAATTTCAGTCCGTTGCACCCCTCCCCACCCCATCCCACCATGCATCTCTGGTCCCATGCTCTCCTGTCCATCCTGTTCCTTCCTGCTCCCTCTGCTGGACCCATCCCAACCCACTCCTCCTACCCCTCTCTCCCCATCTTGCTCTGTATCCTCCCTTTCTGCCCAGATCCCACTGGATCTGCTCCGCCCATGCTATTCCATCCAGCCTGTGCCTTTCCCGTCTGTCCCTGTCACTGACCCCCTCCCTGTCCTACTCATTTCCTTCCTGCTTACGAAGGTTTGCAACTTGCCTCTGGGATGCCAAGTCCTGAATCTGAAGGACGAGGGAGCTACAGGTTTCCCCTTGAGAGACAGAGGACCCAGTGGTTGGCAAGGCACCTGATGCCACCTCCCTGGTGGGTCCTTCGGCTTAACCCGCCCCTGAACCTGGGGGGTGAGGCGAGCTGACCATAGCCCAGTTGATCAGCAGAATTTGGCTCCTCATTTGGACACTACTGCAGGATTCTCAGCCAAGGGGGAGTGGGTGCCTGTGCCCCATCCTGGATGACGGGTGGGAAGGTGTCACTCATTTGCACCCTGACTCTCCTGCGGAGCCCGGAGTCTGAGGAGGGACCCTGGATGCTACCTGACCTCATGAATGTTGGGTATTTCTGTCACCTACGCTGAGTTCCCAGATGGCTCCTCTGTGCTTGGACCCCACATTTGCCCTGAGACCCCCTAAGCTGCTGCTTGTCTCTGCCGCCCCCTCTTCCCCAAGCCGTATTCTGCTTGCCCTTGAGTCTCCTGGGCTAGGGGAGTAGAAAGCACCTGGCACCTAATTGCTGCTTAATAAATGAATCAATCCTCATTAGAGCTCAATTGGCCATTAGCCTCATTATGCTGTGAACGGAGGGCTGGGGAAGTTTCTAGAATGCCGATGCAGAGAGAGAGAGAGAGAGAGAGAGAGAGAGAGAGAGATATCAACCCCAATCTTGTAGACAGGAGGACATCCAGAGGTGTCCAGGAAGAGGATGACGGTGACCAGGCGCCCTCAATCCTGGTGGCACATTAGAGCCATGGATGGAGACTTCGAAGGTTGCACTTCGACCCTGACAGAGATTCAGAACCTCTGAGAGAGAGGTCTGGGCTTTGGTGCCTATAAAACAAAACAACAAAACAAAACAAATAACAGCTCTGGCGATTTCCATTTGCAACCAAGGAGCCCTGAAACTTCATTTCTAATCTCTTGAGCAAAAAGGGGAGTCCCAAATTTGGCCATTGAGATGTGCCTGGCGTGGATCCTCAATAACTTGCAAGTTTTCTAAGATCTGAGACTTCTTGGTGTTCCCCAGCTCCTAGAGCCAGTAATAACCTCAGCACCAGTGACAGCCACGTGGCTATGAACAGCGTCTCCCCGACCCTCTTAGCTACAAAACCGTTGCCATGTTCACGCACTGCCGTGCTTAAGATCTCCGCTCAGCTGAGTTCCAACCCATTTCTTTCATTCCTTTCTTTGCATGTTTTTCACTTCCAACTTCATGGAGGTTCGGGTGGATATTTTACTTTTATTTTTATCTCTAACACACAAAGCAGATAATGGTGAAAAATGAATAACACATTCAGGAATCTTGTACCAAAAATCACCTTGCCAATCACTAACTGTTATTCCACCCTTTAAAAAATGCTGTTTTATAGCTCGCAAAGTTTTGTAAATTAAATAATCAACGTGAAGTTTTAAAGATTGTACGGCTTGCAAGAGACATGGGTCTTCTTTTATAAGACACTTCGGACAGTCTTGGAATTAGCCTTAAAAGTAGGTTGCTTTTCTTTCCTTTTCCCTTTCTAGCTTCTGGACATGAGAACAAACATTTGATCCTTGACTTCCGAGTCTGGCTCATCTCATTTAACACGATGTTCTCCAGAAGCCAGAATGGCTAGTTGATTGGTACAGATATTCGGTTTATTAAAACGTGTGTTTTCTAAAGTTAGGATCCTTGGGAGATTCTGATTGAAATCCTCTAAGGATTTCAATCTTTATATTTTACCATGAAACACAGGGCTTGACACACGTGAGGTCCTCAAAAATCCTTGTTAGCTGGTTCATTCAGTCCACGGTGATCGAATTTATAACAATGGAGAAAATCTTTTTCTTTTTTTGTTGGAAACCAGGTATTGAACTGAGGGGTGCTTTTACACCAACCCACATACCCTTTTAAATTTTTTTTTTTTAAATTTTGTGACAGGTTCTTGCTAAATTGTTCAGGGCCTTGCTGAGTTGCTGAGGCTGGCCTTGAACTTGTGATCCTCCTGCCTCAGCCTCCTGGGCTGCTGGGATGACAGGTGTGTGCCACCACACCTGGCTAGAAAATAACTTTTTAAGAGAAAAACTCAGAGTGCAACATGAAACCTAAAGTAGTGTTTCCCAATTGTTAATATAGACATGAGCTTTGTGTATGCCAACATGAGGTGATCAGGGAAGCGTGTGGTGTGTCCGGGCTGTTTGGCATCTTCCAGCCACTAAAATGATGTTTGCAAATAAATGAAAAAGAAATTTGGGATATGAGGTTAAGTAAAGAAATAACAGTCTGCCTATGGTGTAATTTCAAGTTGTCTATGTATACATAATGTATGTAATTACAGGTATATAGAATCATGTTTACTTTATAGTAATAGAAATATTACATTTATATAATTGTTTATTTTGTGATAAAATATTTATATGATTTATTATAAATATTTAGTGTTCTATATATTCATTATGTATTTTACATATGCATATATAAAACCTACATGTTGCTACCCGTGTCTGAGTAGGTGGATGTGCCTATATAAACACATACACACGCGAACACACACCCCACACCTGGAAACGACCCCCCGATGTTGGCAGGACAAGTCACTTTTTTCCCTCCGTTTCACCTTCTACCATTTTCCAAATGTTCCCCTTCACCGTGCGGGTGTTAACTTTTATCCTCAAGACAAAAGAATGATTTTTAACAGAGTAGGTGTGTTGTGGCACCAGCACGCGGGAGCGCTGGGCCTGGCGCCGCAGGGAAGCAGGATGCGGGCTGCCTGCCATCGGGTCGCATCAGCCGCCCAGGATTGACGCGCCTGAGCCCCCGCCTCCCTCCGCGGGAAGTCCTGGCGGCCGGCGGGACCGGGACGCTCCCTGGAGGCGGCGATGGCTGCGGCTGGGACAGCAGCCCGCGGGCCCCGCTGAACTCTTGGCGAGCACCGCCCGCCTCCCCTCCTTTGCCAGGTCCCTCCAGTTGCTAAGAATGATCGACAGTAATTAAAACTAAGCTAATAACCTCTTCACTCTTGACATTTCTATGGGGTTTTTGTTCACCATTATCTACATATAGATTAAAAATTGTAATTGGACTGGCGATCGGGTTAGGAAAATCAACCACCTTCCAGCTCGGCGTTTGCTGGCGACTGACACTTTGAAATTTTATTTAATCTGAGAAAATTGAGTTGAACTCTGGCACCGGGGGAGGGGGGAAAACAGCATTTATTCTTAAGGGCTGAGGCCAACTAAGAAAATATTCGTGCTCCTGGTGTGCCCTAGTGCAACCAGGGGACCTGGGAGATGCCAGCTGCATAGGGTGGTCCTGGCAGGTAGGGGGGCTCCACAGAAGCAGCGGGGGAGGGGGAGCCCCATGGGGAAGAGACTTAGAGAGACCAAAACCACCTCCCCAAGAAGATCCCTGTGTGTTCTCCTGAGAGCTTGAGCCACCCAACCCCAACAGGGTTCCTGATGTTGCTGGTGACAGTTCTGGGGTTCTGGGGGTTCAGGCTTCTGCCGTGCTGTGGATAGAGGGCTCCCCTGTCATTGCCTGCTATCTGCAGGGATTTGCAGCACTGAGATGCTTCCCCAGGTCTATTTCTAGGACCTAGGAAAAAAGAAGGGGATTCCAGAAGCCAGTGATGACACTGTCAACTTCCAAAGGTGGGAATGGTCACATGGGCCCAGCTGCCCCTAGTGTAGCTCTTTCATTTGTTAAAATTAAAACCCTTAACCTGAGGGTAGTTCTCTGCTGGTGACTCCAAGGTGATGGGCCTGCTGAGGGTTTCTTTCCATCATGCTACTGCTTTGTTTACTTTGGTGGGGACTTGTGGCCTCATTTAGGTCAAGTCCAGCCTTCTGCCATGGCTTAAAAGCCATTCTAGACTTTGCTTCCTTGATCTGCATGCCATTCTCCCATGTGGATGAGCTCTCTGTATTAGTCAGTGTTCTGTCTCTATAACAAATACCTGAGTGAAGTCAACTTATAGAGAAAAAAGGTTTATTTTTTCCCCCAGTTTGGGAGGTACCAGTTCATGATTGCTTGGTTCCAGGGGCCTGTGGTGAGGCAGCACCTCACTATGGAAGTGCCCGGATGAGCAAAACTGCTCCCCTCATAGCTGGGAAGTGAGAGAGGATGAGAGGCTAAAACAAGGCCTCACCTCCTTCCAAAAGTCCCCGTCCTTCCCACGTGGACTATGGGGACACTTATGATTCACACTGTAGCTCCCTTTCGGTCCCTCTCTCCACACAGTACCCTTCCATTTCCTGTTCCCTCTGCCTGGATCACCCGCCCCAGCCCTTCTCTCTCACCTGGGGTCTGCCCACTTTCATCTCCCTCATTTATATTTGTTATGGACTCTCGTCTTGGGTTCATCTTCTTTGGGAAATGTTTGCTGTCTTCCCAAACCTCGTTCTCTGCTCCCCTGGGCCCCAATGCTGGCTGTGCGACAACCCTCTCACTGGCCGACTTCTCCTCTCAAATCTGGATCCCCTGGAAGGCGAAAATGCCTGCAGTTTGCTGGACCTGTGGCACCTCCAGGCCTCGGCGCAGCAATGAATGACAGATGGAAGAACCAGCGACTCCTCGCGCCCAAAGCCGGAAAATCACGACTGCTTTACCCTGGGCGTGATCAATATGGTCGGCCCTCAGTATCTGTGGGTTCTGCATCCTCACACTCTAAGAACCACAGAAGGAAAACATTTTAAAAACAAACAAACAAAAGATGCCTGTACTGAACATGTGCAGATTTTTTCTTGTCCTGATTTCCTAAACAATACCGTATTACAACGATTTCCACGGCATTTATATCGCATTAGGCATGATAGGTCATCTCGGGGAGGGTTAGTGTTCGGGAGGGTGAGCATGGATTCTGTGCAGATACGCCACCATTTTATATAAAGGACTTGAGCATCTGTGGGTTTGGGATCTCTAGGGTGTCTAGGAATGAATCCCCCGTGGGTACCAAGGGGTGACCGTATCATTTATTTATTCACTTAAGAAGTATTTATTAACTATCAACTCTGTGTCACTAGCTGCTCTGAGCCCTGGGGATGCCTTGGTGATCCAGACAAATGAAAAGCATTCCGTGTTGTCTGTGGTGTCTATGGGGGAAATAGACCTGAAAGATGGATGGGGATTGAGAGTTGGGGGAGGACCATTCTAGGCAAGAGGAAACCCGTGTGCAAAGACCTTGAGGAAGGAAGGAGGGAGACACCGTCTTGGGACAGGGAAGCATGGTGGTGCTGGGGCATTGTGGGAGGCAGGGAGAAGATCCAAAAGAAGCCCAGAGAGGTGGACAGGACCAGGTCGGGAGGACCTTGTAGGGTTTCCTGCATGGAGCAACAGGGTGGACTGTGCACCTTAAAAAGCCAGTTCATTAAATGAATAAGCCCAAGAGTAAAATATATTAACTTGCATTCCTTTATTCTGAGAATAATGATTCTTGTCCTTCGCCGCCTCTCTTTAATTTTTCCCCAACACATTCTCCCCCAGGGTGCCCTGTTGGGTTTTACCTTCCTGGAGAGCTTCCCCAGAAACCCACTCTGCCCACGCCGCCCGCAGAAGTGGGTGGTGGCTCAATTTGACCAATCACAGCATCTGATCCCTTGGGCAATGGTGATTGGCTCAAGTGGCAAGCACGTGATCCAAGCAGGTGCCAATCAGAGCCCTCTTAGGTACCGGCTATATAGACCCATCCCGGGAGAAAGAAGGGTTCATTCTACTGAGGTTTACAGAGTGAGCCGCAGCTCCGGAGGTGTGTTGGGGAAGCAGAGATGAAGGAAAGCCAGGAAGGGAGAAACAGAGTTTTTCCTTTGAAAGTTTGATTTCTCCAACATTCAATTTGTTGAATTCTCCAACAAACTGCTATTTTTGCCATTAAGCCAGTTTATGTTGGGTGTCTGTCATATGAAAGTGAGTCCCGAATCATGCATCCACATCTCATTCCCAGACCTCCCTGAGAGGAGGTCAGGGGAGGTGGCGTATGCTCATCTGACAGAGCAGGAACCGAGGCGCAGTAAATTGCCTGAGCTTCTGGGTAATGTTGGTGGCAGAGCTGGAATCAAGTGGCCTATCGTCCTTTCTATGAATTTTGAAATGTATCATGCTCTCATTCTGAGGATGACAATTTGGAGAATTTTCTAGGTCAGCCCCAATCTCAGATAGCTTAGTGTCCTCTCAAGCCACTCGAATGGCTCATTAATGTGAACTGACAAACATTTCCTTAAAGCTTGTCCAAATCCAGACAGAGTGAAAAATAAAATCCATTCTAGCCACAGTGCTTGATTTTTCATTTGAACGACACCATAATGACCCAGTGGGTGTGCTGGCAAGTCTAACAATTGGCTTTCTGAGCGCAGCTCTGACATGTATGCTGGTTGATATTTTTGTTTACATTAACGAGTTCGACAAAGAAGAAACAACAAAGACGTCTGTTGGGGCTTCACTTGCTCATCAGTGATGCGAGCAACTTCTTTGCTGTACTGAATAATGGTTTTCAAATGCTGGAGGATCAGTTGTTGGTGCTATTCACCACATAATGGCTACAAACACATAATACCTTTAAGTTTCGTCTACTTTTATTAACATTTCCCCGTCACTTTATCAAGTACAGTCAGCCAAACACAAAGTCAAGCTCTGATTTGTAGTCTTTGCCAATATCGGTTGTGTAAATATTTCCATTGCAGCTGACTATAAGCTTCTGATGTGGTGTGACTGAACATGGAGTTGGAAAGAGAGGTGCAGATATTATTGTATGTATCTCCACCACACAGGGAAACAAGATGTAACTAATTCCAGCAGTAAAATGTGGTACAAGTAATTAGGAGGTGATGTGTTTTGGATATATGTTTAGTGTAATTTGTTAATTATAAGTTTATATAATTTAATTTTTAATAAGGGCTGCATTTCACTCACAGTTCAGAAAATTCCTGAAAATGTGACCTCTGGTTGTGCTGAGCCAGTATGAACTGCACTCTGCACAGTGCTGCAGATCACTTATCTTGGTCAGTTTTGGGTTGCTATAGCAAAATATCTGAGGCTGGATAGGTTTTAAAGCAAAGAGGTTTATTTAGCTCACAGTCTGGAGTCAGGAAAGTTGAAATGGGTAGTGGCACCTGGCGAGGACCTCCTGCTGCATCAGAACATGGTAGGTGGCACTATATGTTGGGAGTGGCAAGGGCACTCATGGAAAAGAGAGAGATCATATGGCAAGGGAGAAGAAGCAAGAAAGTGAGGTGGGAAAGCCCAACTTGTGGTAACCAATCCATTCCCTCAAGACCCAAGCTGCTCCTGTGGGAGGGGCATGGATCCCCTCCCAGGGCCCGCCTCCAATGGTCTAACTGCCTCTCATCTGGTCCCGCCTCTTAAAGGCCCCACACCTCTTAGTACTGTTACACTGGGAACAAGCCTTGGGCACATGAGCCTTAGAGACGTGAGGCATCTCCACACATGGCATCATGGGGCTGTGTGCGCCTTCCTGGTGGGCACTGATGGCGGAGGTGCTGTGCCTCTGTTCAGATGGCCTTTCTGCTCTGCCTGGAATGTTCTCGCCTTGAAGCCTCCTTCTTAGAACATCTTCCTGCCCTGTAAAGCAGGATCTTCATCTTTTTTTCTCATTCCAAACCCCCATTTTCTCCCTTTGGAGCATGTGTTGGAGTTTGCTGGGATGCTGTCTTGGGTGTGTGGTTATTTGCTCCTCATCTGACCGTGAACTCCAGGGGGGGCAGGAAATCACCAGGCCCTGACTTGATGTGGAGTCCGAGTGAGGAGCACTAAGTACTTCCTGGGAGTGCCGGGGGCGTCATCTGGTCCTCATTCTGGAGAGGAGGGAGGGTTAGTCCCCCGGTCACAGCAGCATGATTGAGCATGGCCAAGGGTGGAAGACACCCCAGTGTCCACCTGCAGACACAGCACATCCACATGGTGGAACATTACCCAGACACGAAAGCAATGAAACTGTACCATGAGCTACCTCCAGGTGAACCTGGAAGACATTACCCTCAGCACAAGGAGCCAGTCAACCACAAAGGGACAAATCCCGTGTGATTCCACACATGCGCTGTACATGGAATAGTCAAGTGCCTAGAGACAAAATGTGGAATGGTGTTGCCAGGGACGGGGAGAAAGGCAAGTGGACCCTTTCCATGGAGCAGAGTGGGTGCTCGCTTCTGTGTTCAGACAGAGCAGGATTCCACCCAGCAGTAATGACGATCCTGTTGCCAGCAGTTCAGGAGATGCAGCTGAAGGTACAATGTGTCCCCAGGAAGACACAAGTTTCTCATTCGTGATCACTTCACTGTCTACCTGTCAGGAGGACATTATGACCTCCAGCTTCTGAATGTGGAAGCTGAGGCTCAGAGAGGGTAAGCAACTTGCCCAAAGTCACACAGCTTAAATTCAAAGTTGGCTGATTCTGAAGCCTTGTGCTTCCAACCGCTCAATCTCCACGACTTTATCTTAACCTCAATGGGGTAGGAGCAGGACCCTTTGGCTGACAATATTCCTGCTCATCTCCCTCCCAGGTCACCTTCCAACCATGGAGGCACAATCCCCCCGCCCTGTTCCCTTTGATGCCCGTTGCATTCATTGAGCTTGCCAAGACTGAGTTGTCAACCCGGAGATAGAAAGGAAGAAAAAGCAATTTCTTCCGTTTCTTGGCTCAATCCTATGCAGTCAATACTGTTCACAGTAAATCAAATATCAGGCCTGCATTGACCCAGGGAAAGGCCCAGGAGAAAAAAATCCTGAGCAGAATCCAAAAAGGAGAAAATAAAGTTCAGCTGGAGGCATAAATCATACCTGGGGAACTGAATCTGCCGTGGCAGCTGCAGCCGGAGCCCTGGCGGAGCGGGGGAGGGGTCCCTGCACAAGTTGGTGGAAGTGGAGTTTCATTAAGGAGAACGGATTTCCATCAAAGACTGAAGGCAGGTGAGGGTGTGAGTCCCAGGGGGAAATCTGGGAGAAGGGTGTTCTGAGCAGAGGCCACGGCAGGTGCTAAGGTCCTGAGGCAGGGTGTGGGTGAGGAGATGTGGCTGGAGGGACCAAGGGAGGATCCACTATCTGAGGATGGGGCTGAGCTTGGAGGATGACCAAGGCCAAGATCAGGCAGGAACTCTGGGCAGGTGTGGGTCTTGATTTTCTTCTGGGTCAGGTGGGGATAGCTGGGGCATTTGGGGCTGGGGAGAGATGCACTTGCGTTTTAACAGGAACTTCTTACTCGTGGGTGCCTCTTCCCCACACTCCTCAGTAGTTAAGATTATAAAACACTAGATGGCCAGGTATGGTGGTGCATGCCTGCCATCCCAGCAGCTTGGGAGGCTGAGTCAGGAGGATCGCGAGTTCAAAGCCAGCCTCAGCAAAAGTGAGGCCCTAAGCAACTCAGTGAGACTCTGTCTCTAAATAAAATACAAAATAGGGCTGGGGATGTGGCTCAGTGATTGCATCCCCCTGGGTTCCATCTGGTAAAATAAAAACAAAGCAAACAACAAAAACCAAATAAAACCCTAGATGAACTTTTGTGGCTGATGTGCACCCCTGAGATGCCATCATGCTGAAATAACATTGTTAAAACTCTTGCAAGGTAGTGGCAGGTCACAAACGTG
Organism: Glaucomys volans; assembly: GCA_020662805.1. NCBI lineage: Eukaryota > Metazoa > Chordata > Mammalia > Rodentia > Sciuridae > Glaucomys > Glaucomys volans. The sequence goes on from JAJEJO010001080.1 coordinate 134,962, forward strand.
TTCCCTGAGCATAGCAAGAGGTCTGGATGGGCAGTCAACAGAGTCAGTCACCCTCCTTAAGAGACAAACCTCCACGGCTGTGCAGGCAAAGGGGAATTTCCTCTTACCTTTTTGGATTGTCAAATTACTTTTTCATTTTTTTATGCCCTGCTCCTTTTGAGACGCATGGACTAGGAGGATAACGACTGGGGGCTCTGTTTTGAGTCATGAATCCTGGAGCAGGCTGTCTGCATTTCTGAGCATACGTGGGTCCACCTGGATAATGGGATCAACCTCTAGTACCTGCTCCTGAGGTTCTCAGGGAAGAAATGCAAAGATGTCTGTGAGATGGTTTGTTCAGTGCCTGAAACAGTTCTCGGCAAATGGCAATCTTAATTTGTGGGGAGCTGCATGAGGTTTTTAGAAACAGTAGGGACTGAGGAAACCTGGGTTGAAGAGAGAAGGCTGTCGATAACCCTCACCCTCTGATGGCGGCTCTGTGCGGGGCTGCCTCCTCTTCCTCTCTCTGACTCCCCTTTCCCAGCCTGGTCCTCCTACCCTTCTCAGGGAAAGCTGACCCCTGGCCCAGTAGCCAAAGGACTTCCTGAGACTTAGGAAGGAAGTGACATCACCCAGTGGAACTCACTGGAATCTTCCAGGCAAATTTCAGAGATTTTTAAGATCTCTGCCTACGAAGAGTCATTGACGCCTTCCCCTTTGGTATATGGCGCTGGGCTCGAGGCCCTGAATCGGATGCTCGTTGCTTTGCTTTTATCTCTGTCGTAACTGTCCCTCTTTCCCTGGGGAGTCACCGTCTCTCAAGTGCAAACCCTCAGCATGCGGGGGCTGGCTCCCCTCCCCCACCTCTGGAGGTAGGGGCGGCCCCTGAACCATGCCTGACCAATCAGAGCACTCCTGCCCTCCTCTGCTCCCAGTGATTGGTTCAGGGATGGGGCTCAAGATCTGATCAGTGAGAGTTCTGGGATTTTGGTTCCACCCTTGGTGTGACAGTCAGAACGCACTGGGATATGCTGCTGTAACAAGTAGCCCCTGAATCTCACTGAGAAGGGCTCAGGTTTTAATGGTAAGAAGCAACAAAGGTTGTTTTCTGGCTCACACTTGGCATTCACTCTAGGCTGGTGGGGCTCTGTCCTGCTTCCTTTAATCAAGGATGAAGGTGGACAGAGACTCCATCACCTGGGACACCATTACCAGGAGGGGCGAGGAATTAAACGAGTCTGGCTTCAAATGCCAACTTTGCTGCTTATGGCGAGGGACTTCTCTGACCTGCCTGGTACGTGGTTACCATTCCCAGTGTCCATCTCCTGAGGTCAGTTCCCCCCTCACCTCTTCTTGGTGCATCTGAGCTGGATTTTCACGGTTTGCCTTCTCAGGTTCCCTCTCGGTGACACCTCGCATCCTCTTGGCACAGAAGGAAGCACACAGTAGGCCTGTCTCCTGTGGCATCTTGGTGTCTGGCAGGGTCTGAAGCACTTAGTAGGCACGGTTCCCAGTGCCAAGGGCACACAGTGTGTTCTGTGTGACAACTCTCCTTGGTGTTTCCAGAGGGGCGTGTCCAGGAAGCGACCCTCAGAACACCTTCCCCAGGCCTGGCCTCTTGCAGCCTGGGACCTGAGTTGCCAGGAGGTGGGGTGGGTGGGGGGCCTTAAAGGGGTGGCCCAGGGCCTGTGGGGTCATCAGGGGTCAGTGAGCAGCGACTTGGCTTATGAATTTCCTCCCAGGGCCCCAGACAAAGAAGGAAGTGGTTGGCAGCCTGGTTACCTTGGCAACTCTTTGTGCTGAGAGTGGGAGAGGGGGGAGGGAGGCTGCTGAAGGAAGAGGGCAGCTGTGGGGGGCGGGGCCGCACCGAGGGGAATCCACCTTTAAACAGGGGCACCCACCCGGCGCTGGGCGGAGTGCAGGAGGAGGGAAGGCGTCTTCAGGTTAAGGTGCAGGCTGGTCTGCTGGGCATCCTGCCTCCTCCACACCCTCCTCAGAAATTCTTCCAGCAGTTTTAGGAAGATCCAGAGAACCGTGTTGGAGTTCCAGCCCTTCCTCTGTCTGGCTGTGTGACCTTGGGCAAGTTAGGAGCCTCAGATTCCTGTCCTATAAAATGGGGATAATCATCCACCACGTGGTCGTGAGGCTAAGAGGAGTATTTTATATAAGGGTGCCAACGACTGCGGGGCCCCGACTGTGGTCAGGCCTGGGTGCTACTTCGATGGCCTGTCCTAGCTACTTGGGGTCAGGCAAGTGACTCCCCTACCCTGTCAGTTTCTTTATGCATAAAGATTGGACAAAATCTCTGGAACATGGCTGGAGGGAAGTGGGTGCTGCTGGGAGCTATGGTTACTGATGTTCCTGCCAGATTCTTGACATTGGTGTGTGTGTGTGTGTGTGTGTGTGTGTGTGTGTGTGTGTGAGAGAGAGAGAGAGAGAGAGAGAGAGAGAGGACGAGGGGGGGAGAGAGGGAGGAGAGGAGGGGGTCTGAGATGCCCTTGAGGAAGGGATCTGGCAGAGGTGACCAGCATCTGGGGCCCCGCGTGGCCCAGCCCTCTCTGCCCAGTCTCTCATTGCACATGCGCAAGAACCAGTTTTGGCCGCCTGCTGGGGGGATTCGGTCCAGGGAAGGAGCGCGCCCCACACCACCCGCTGGCAGGGTTTCCGGTGGTTTTCCAGATCTAGACTGAATCCCAGGAAATGAGCACCTGGCCCTCCCACCCCCAGCCCTCTGTCCACCTCTCCCTTGGAAAAGCTGGGCGGGCAGACTCCCAAGGCTCTGCTTGGAAAGACCCCTCGGGCACACTGCCCCAGGTGGTCTCTGATGGGAGTGGAGAGACAGACCTCCTGGTGTCTAGCTGCTTTCCATGGGGTCACCTGGTGGCAGGGGTCCCAGGATGTGCTCCTGGCGTTCCCAGGGCTGAAGAAGCAGGGGAGGTGGCCTGGAGGAGGTGACCACTTCTGGAAGGAGGAACGAAACCAGTCCGACTTGGTGATTGTCCCCCTTTTACAGATAAGTAAAGCGGGGCTCGGGGAGTTTAGGGACCAGGGACCTGCTCCGGATGGCCCAGAAGTCACAGGCCTGGTTTCCCCCCTGGGGTTTGTCTCATCCAGGCCTGGGGTTTGCTTCATTTTGTCCTGTTACAGTCCAAGGTGAGAGATTCTAGGTCAAAGATGTAGGTAAGAAGCAGAGATTTTTTTTTTGGGGGGGGGGTGTGGTCAGGAGGAGTCTAACTTGGGGGAGTGGAGGGTTCTTGTGGAGCCATACTAGTTGGGAGAGAGGCAGGCCCAGGGGATTTGTAGTTAATGATGTGGGAAGTCTGACTATGGCACTTCACCTGCCTATGACCCGCTATGGCTCCCCTGTACCCTTGCAAAAGCTTTTGCCTTTCCACCACAGCCTTTCAGCCCTCCTTGGCCCTGTCACCTTGGCAGTTTCGTCTCTCACTGCACTTCCACGTGCTCTCTTCATCCCTGTGGATGCTTGGTCTCACTCTGGAAACTTGCCTCTCCCTCTGGAACATTCTGCCCCTCTCTTCTGCATGACTCACCCATACTCAGCTTGAATGTCACCTCCCTCGGGAGCCAGGTGCCTCCCCTGGGTGCCTGCAGCCCACCTGGCTTTCTTATCACTCCACTCTGATTACATAATATCTCTTTAACTCTGTCCCTGTCCCCAGTCTCATGCTGTGAGCTCCATGAGGGCTGAGCCCATGTCCGTCACTAAATTCTCAGCACCGAGAATGGATGGTGTTGGCATGTAGCAGATGCTCAATAAAATATACGTAAGAAATGTTACGAATGAAGAATGGATGAGGGAGAGTCGTTGAGGCTCTTGCTGGAGGAGCAAATCGGCAGGACCTGACTGGGGCTGGGCAGCTCCCGAGAGCCCCATCCAGATGGGAGGGCTCAGAGCCCTGAGGCCCCTCCATTCCCTCCTGCCTCCCCTGTCCTTTGCATGGGGCCAAGTGGCAGGTGGGGCACAGAACCCACTGTCCCAGTCCTGTCTTCCTGTCCCCTAGCCTCCATCTGCAGATCGGGACACCAGGCACCCCAGGACCACCTCCTGGCCGGGGGCACCAATTTCTTGAGAAGAATCTTCATGAAAACCTTCCCAGCTATGTTTTGGACTCTGAGGATTTCCAAACCACAAAATGCTCTTTTACAAAAGGGTAGCACCAAGAGGCTGCTCTCTCTGCCCTTTATGGGGGCTTTGGTGACTACCAAGAAGTTCAGCAATTATTGAATACCTGCTGTGTACGTTTCCTCTGTATGTCATCCCCCCCCAACCCCGCTGGTTGCCAACTTCATTCCTTCCACTCGAACGAAGGAAATCAGAATCCGGAGAGGAGAGCTTGGCTGAAGTCCTGCTGGAGAAGGCTGGGCCCATGTTCCCACCGTGCTCTGTTCCACTGGAAAGCCCCCGGGAGGCCCAGGCTGGACTCGGGCCACTGGAGCTGCATGCTGTGGCTCCTCCATGGCTCTGCTTCTCTGTGCCCAGGCTTCCTCAGCTGCAAAATGGGTGTAGAACAGCCTCTACCTTATCGGGCTGCTGTGAGCAGTTCATGGTTGAGAAGATGTTTCACTAAAGGGATTGACACAGTGTCCGACCTACAGAGCTCAAGATCGCCAGCAGTTGAGATGAATGAAACAAATCTGGGTGGGTGCCTGCTAGGTGCCAGGGCCACAGCGAGGGAGCGGAGCAGCCCATCCCACCCCCAGGCACTTACCTTCTGGTGGTTGTCACAGGACATAAGGTGTGAGTCTCCGAGCCTCAGCCACCATGCCTGCTCTCACCCACTCACACCTATTAGTTGAGCACTTACTGTGTGCCAGACTGCGTGCAGAGGAGCAAGACAACACACCTCAGCAAGGTGGGAGACCAGCAGGGGGGTGACAATAGGAGCTCCCAGGATGTGTAATGGTATTGTGAACAGAGGAGCAGAGACTCAGAGAGGACTTCAGATGGGAGAGGGTGGTCCAGGTGTTGGGCACAGCACGTTCAATGGCCCGGAGGCTGGGATCTGGCAGATGCAAATTTAGTGATGATTGGGCTCCTTTCTGACATTTGTCCCTGTCCACCGTAAACTCTGCAAAGAAAGGTGTCAATTGAACCGTAAGAACTTTAATTGTCCTCCTGTTTGGGACCTTGATTCTATTTGAATTCTTTTTTTTTTTCTGGTACTGAGGATTGAACCCAGGGGTGCTTAATCTCTGAGTCACATTCCCGAGCCCTTTTTTGTGTTTTATTTAGAGACAGGGTCTCACTGAGTTGCTGAGGTCCCTCTAAATTGCTGAGGCTGGCTTTGAACTCGAGATCCTCCTGACTCAGCCTCTCGAGTGTACGGGGTTGTGAGGTTTAAAAAATAAAGCAAGGCAGGGTGCCCAGATAAATGTTAATTTGGATCAAATGGCCAATGACTTTTTGGAGGATGAGCATGGCTGAGATCTTTGGGACACACTAACTTATTTCTGCTCAGGTTTCGCCAACCTTACCCAGTCCATCGATGATGACGATAATGCTTTTGGAGCTGATGGGCAGCCAGGCCAGGCCCTGGTGCACGCTCGGCAAGCACTCCGCCGCTGAGCTGCGTGCCCAGCCTCTTACCCAGCCTGGGAACCGTGTCCTGACCGCCTGTTTCCCTGACAGCGAAGGCCGTGTTAAGCACCGGCTGATTTCTTGAGGGCCTGCTAAGCGCCAGGCTCAAAGCCCTAAGCTTTTCTGGCGTTTTCCTGGTGAACCTGGGACAGAGGCCGGGAGGCTCAGCTCTCTCTGCTGCCCCCTCTCCTGCAGCGCGCAGTTCCTCAGGCGACCACGAGGTGTCGCTCTCGGCCCGCGGTACCCGGCGGCGGCGCGGCCCATCCATCACCGCGGGGCCCGGCGCGCAGACAATGCGGGGAGCGGCCCTTGCCCGCGCCCGCGCGGCTGTCGGTACAAAGGATGCGCTGTTAACACGTGTACGGTAATGGGCTCCCCCACGGCCTCTTCCCGGGCCGCCCGCTCCCAGACTGACGGATGACCCGAGCCATCCATCTAAATTATGTCACGGGCGATGAGCATCCTCCTCTGTCCAGTCCGTCCGGCTGTCCAGGCCAGCCTCGGCCGCGTGCCGGGCACCCTCCCCGGACCACCTCATCCATCTCCCACTCTGGGGAAGGAGCCTCCAGCACGGTGAGCACCTACTGTGTGCCAGGCCCCAACCACTCTCTGTTTTTGACTTTCAGACAGGGTGGTGGGATGGACCTGTCCATTTTGTAGACGGGGATACTGAGGCCCGGAGCTGGGAAGTCTATATTCTCATGTCACACAGCTCCGGAGTCTGCCAAATCTGCATTTTTTTACAGTGTAAGTTCAGATTATCATTCTCACACCATGTAATTCATACAGGTAGAGTGTAGGCTACAGTGGTCCTATTGATGGAATTGTGCAAGCATCACTAATTCAATTTTTAGAACACTTTAGTCATCCCCCAAAGAGATCCATTATTTGTGAGAAGTCCCTTTTAATTCCTCTCTCCCTTGAGCTGGTCACAACCGCTACTATGCTGTTTCTATAGATTTGCCAGTTTTGGACATTTCCTACCAACGGAAATCATACACTGTGTGGCCTTTTGTGACTGGCTAATTTCCCTTAGCATCATATTTTCAAGGTTTGCCCATGTTGTGGCATGGATCAGGGCTTCATTCCTTTTCACTGCCCGATAATATTCTACTATATGGATGTACCACATTTTGTGTATCTGTTCCTCTGTGGATTGATTCCACTTTTTGGCTCTTGTGAGTAATGCCATGAAAAGACTTGGCACAGACATATATCGTCAATTCCCCTGGGTATTTACCTGGGAGTGAAATTGCTGGGCCATATGGTAACACTGTATTTAATTGTTTGAGGAAGTGCCAGACTGTTTTCTGAGTGGCTCTCCCATTTCACTCCCTCTGAGCAGTGTCTGAAGATCTGGATTTGTCCACACCTTTGTCAACACTAGTTATTATCTGATTTTTTTTTATTCTGGCCATCCCAAGGATATGAAGTCTTTCTTATGGTTTTCATTTGCATTTCTTTAGTGACTAATGATGGCAGACGATTATTCACGCACTTGTTGGCTATTCAGCTATCTTCTTTGGAGAATGTCTATTTATATTTTTTGCCTATTTAAGCAAATTGGGTTGTCTCTTTATTGTTGAGTTGTTAGAGCTCTTTACATATTCTGGATACAAGCTCTGATGTAGGATGTGCAAATATCTCTCCCAATCTGTGGATTTGCAAATATCTCTCCTAATCTGTGGGTTAGTTTTTTGATTTATGATATCCTGTGCTTCACCAAAGTTTTAAGTTTTGGTGGAAGTCTGATATGTTTATTTGTTTGTTTGTTTCTTTCTTTTATATTGGGGATTGAACTCAGGGATGCTTAACCACTGAGCCACATCTCCAGTCCTTTTTAATATTTTATTTGGACACAGGATCTCACTGAGTTGCTTAGGGCCTCGCTAAGTTGCTGAGGTTGGCCTTGAACTCACGATCCTCCTGCCTTAGCCTCCCGAGCTGCTGGCATGACAGGTGTGCGCCACCGCCCCTGGCTCTGTTTCTTCTTTTGTTTCCTGTGTTTGTGGTGAGGTCTCTAGGAACCCCGTTCCTGTGACTCTGAGGTTGATGCTCAATTTATACAGCCCCTAGGTGAGGGGTGGACTTCTGCTGTGGATTGTGGAGGGAGCAGCTCAGGGTTTGGTCTCCCGCTGGTCAGGGGGTGGAGCTGTGGGAAAGAACAAGGGCCTCGGACTGAACCAGCTTGAGTTCCAATCCTGGCCGGGTGGCTGCTCTCCTTGGTGGCGTGGGTGGGTTATCCCGTGCCTCTGGACCTCCGTTTCCCTGTCTGTCCAGGGAGATCATCACGCACACCCCTGGGGGGCTGTGAGAGTCAGCGAGGTGCCGAGCACTTGGAAGATGCTTAATCGAGAGGCCAGATGAGGTGCCAGGGGCCTGCAGGGGATCCCTGGCTTCCCACACCCCCTGCAGAGCTTGGGCCCCTGAGATGGGACTCACAGCATCTGCTCCTGCCCTGGGAATGCTGGGGATGGGGAGCGGCTGGGAGGCCCTGAACCTCCTACCTGCAAACACGTTTTCTTTTTCGCCTGAACTCAAAGCACGCTTTCCCTTTGCCCTAGTAAAAACTATAAGGGCAGCAACAGGAACCAAGGGAATCCCTGGGCCCTCAGGCAGGGGAGGAGATGGCTCAGGGGTGGCCCTTGTCTCCTCTGGGCCCACCCTGGCTCCAGAGGCAGATGAAGACCTCAGCTAGGAAAAGCTCCTGGAAGTGCACTGTCCTTACCTCCCTGTCCCAAGGAGGCAGCTGAGGCTCAGAGAGGTGAAGCCCCTTGAGAAAGGACACACAGCCCACCTTGGAATGCAATGCCAAGAAGAGCTCCTTGCCCTTGGGCCTGAGAATCTCTGAGCATTGTCTTGGGCCGTGCCTGGGACGGTGGGCCTTCTCCCTCTGGGAATAGCAGGTTCCTGTGGACTTGACCTCAAGGTAATTAAGACTATTACTGTGATGGCGAAGAGCTCGGCCAGGAGGTCTGCAGCCTGGCCTGGGCTGTCCAGGGGTGGAGGTCCTACTGCCTCCCAGGCCTGGGCCGCAGAGTCAGCGCTCCGGGCAGCAGGAAGCCCAGGGCGCTGTCCGCTGGAGGCTGCAGGTGGAGAAAATTGATTCAGTCCCAGAAGGCCGAAGGTGGCCCGGCCGTCACCGAAAGTGGAGCCGCAGGAGATGAGAAGACCCAGGGTCAGGGCTCTGCTGGAACCCATGCTGCGCCAGGATCCATCCTGCGGTGGCCGGGCTGCTGTCCCTGGGAGGGCTGGGCCCTGCCTGCCCTGCAGACAGACAGGCAGACAGGCCCATGTCCGTCCATCCATCCATCACTGTTCCTCACTGGGGCTGCTTCACCCCTCTGGCATCCTTCCAGAAGCTTCTTTTCCTGCTGCCCCCGTGTCCTCTAGGGCCTGGCTCCTGCGTTGGGTGACCCAACGCTGTCTCTTTAGAGTTGCAGGTGGCGGCTGCCCAGGTCGAGGCCGCCCTTGGCATAGGGACGCACCTAGCATCCCGGGCTGTGCACAGACAGATGGGCCAAGCGGGGCCGTTTCTGTGGCTTCACCCAGAAGGACTGTGCGCAGTGCTGCTGGGGTCGGGCGGGCTCTGAGGTTGGATCTGGCTCCACCGCTTCCTCACCAGCAAGCTCTGCAGGGACGTGGCCTCTCTGAACCTCAGTTTCCTCCTCTGTGAAATGGGGACTTGAGGTGCTTTCACAAGTATTCACTGGAGGCTGCAGCCCAGGTGTCAGAGAGCACCCTGCCCCACCCGAGCTCCAAGAGGACCAGGGACTGTTGCTCAGGGCTCTGGATGAGGGTCATGGTGTGGGAAAGGCTGCAAGAGGCAGCCAGCATGGAGGCAGCCAGAGATCAAGGACTGGCTTTTCCATGTCCTGGTGACCCAGGCAAGCCACCTGCCTGCATAGAACCTCAGTTTCCCCATCTGTGAAGTGGGGCCAGGCCAAGCATCTCCATGACGTCAGTGAAGTCAGAGGGCGAAAACCGATCATGGTGGGGGCCCAGGGCCAGTCAGACCTGGTCAGTGTCAATGAAGGAGGAGGAGGTGTCAGGCGGGGTGGGAGGACGCTCCTGAGCAGGGTCCCGGGGCTGAGCTTCATCAGATCCCTCACTTACACCATGACCCTGGCCTGTTCTCTTGCCTTGGTTTCCATATTGGTCAGTGATGGAGATGAGTGATGTCCTGGGCACCAGAGGTGTGGGAAGGGTGGGCTGCCATGCTCAGGCACTGGATGACACGGCCGCAGGAGGTGACTAGGCACCCAAGCCCATGTGACAGGGTTGTGTGCCATGTCCCCCTTAGCATCGGGCTGCTCCTTGCTGCTGGGGATCAAGGAGTGGAGCCAGGTGCGGTGGCCCACGCCTGTCATCCCAGTGGCTCGGGAGGCTGAGTCAGGGGGATCACGAGTTCAAAGCCAGCCTCAGCAACTTAGCGAGGCCCTAAGCAACTCAGTGAGACCCTGTCTCTAAATAAAATACAAAATAGGGCTGGGATGTGGCTCAGTGGCCAAGTGCCCCCGAGTTCAATCTCCAGTGCCAGCCCCCAAAAGAGCCTGGACAGCACTCACTGACCATCTCCCCTGGGCCCAGGCCACAGGCCACACCACAGCAGCACCCACGTGATGCTGACTGTGGGAGGCAGGAGGAGTAATGAGCCCATTTTCCAGCTGAAGAAACTGAGGTCACAGCCAGGAAGTGGTGAGCTGGCCTGCAGGCCTGACATGGGCTGTTTCTTCTCTCATCGCTGTTGGTCTGCGGTGCTGGGGTGGTGCCAGGGCTGTGTCGTGCCAGGCAAGGCTCTGCCTCTGAGCTCCATCAGCCTGTCTGGCATCGGACTTTTGATTCCAGAATCTTCTCTGCAAACCTGCTAGATGACCACAGCCCCAGACTCACCAGACCCGCTTGTCCCGAGCATGCTGGTGCGTGGAGTCACCTGGCCCTGGGGCCCGGGTCATGCGGTGGCTTCCTGCGACCACGCTCCTGCCCAGTCCTCAGGTGTCTGGTGGTGCCAGCAGGGGACACTCTCTGGAGCCCTGGACTGCGTATCCCATAGACACCCGGCTCTCCCCCTGACCAGGCACACTGCCGGCACGCAGTGGGCATGGGGGCGACCTTGGACGGGTGGATGAGCCTGTGAGTCTCCTTCCCGTCCCTGCGTGTGGTTGGCACCGATCATGCAGAGTGGCCTGGTTTCAGAGCTCCGGGGCCCTTTAGAGTTCCCGGTGCTCTCGCCCGTGTTGCAGGAGGGAGCACTGAAGCCCAGGGGCGTGGCTCATCCAGGGACACCTGGAGGCTGTGCAGAGCCAGGCCTGGAAGCCCTCGGGGATGGCCGGTGCTGGACACCGCCTGAGCAGTGTGGCTGGCCCAGCCCCTGCGCTTCAGGCCAGGGCAGGGGTGGGGAGCCGGGAGGGCAGGGGGACTCTCCAGTAAGGACGGTGGCTTCAGAGTTAAATGGATACCAGTGACGAAGAGAATGTTGAGCCAGACTCTTCCTCTCCAGGCACCATTTGCTCACGGGTGTGCTGGTGGCGGGCGTAAGAGGGCAGAGGGCTTGCAGCCCACCCGTGCCCGCACAGCTCCTCGTGCTCCCGAGGCCGGTGTCACCCTCCCTCTGCACTGGTGCTCTGAGCAGGGCTCCCTGAGTCTGTGTGCTCCAGCACTGGAAGCAGGCCCTTCCTTCAGGTGGCCTTGGACAGATGGTCTGCACGCAGAGTCCAGGGTGGAGAGAACCCAAAGCCCGGCAAGGAACTGTCCCCTGGCCGGTTCGCCTGGGCCCTGAGTACTGGTTGGGACTCAGACCTGAGAGCGAATTGTCCCACCTCCTGGCTGGGTGACTTCGGGAAGTGACCTTGGTCTCCTGCTGAAGAAGACCAGAAAATCTCTCTCCCAGTGTTCTTTTATTTTGGGTACCAGAGATTGAACTCAGGGGCCCTCAACCACTGAGCCACCTCCCCAGCCCTGTTTTGCATTTTATTTAGAGACAGGGTCTCACTGAGCTGCTTAGCGCCTAGATTTGCTGAGATTGGCTTTGAACTTGTGATCCTCCTGCCTCAGCCTCCCCAGTCGCTGGGATGACAGGCGTGGGCCATTGTGCCCGGCTCCCATCATTCTTTTGAGGATAAGAAAAGTAGAATGAGTTGTTATTATTGAGCACCTGCTGTATGCCAGACCGACCCTGTGCTGGCCGCTGTGGAGACAGAGGGAGGGCCAGGGCTCCCCGACGCCGCAGCTTTTCTCAGTGCAGCTCCCTGGGGGGAGGCTGTGGCCCCATTTTACAGAAGGGGAAACTGAGGCCCACGGATGTTAAATGACTTGGCCGGGTGCCTCTGCCTGCCCGTGCTGTTGCTCTAGGAAGTCTAAGAGTTGTGCAGATATCAGGCGAGTGTCCCCAGCCGTGGGACTTTGTGGTGGCATTCTCTCACCTGGCTCCTCTCCTTCCTGCTTCTCCCAAGGAACCCCGCCCTCCAGATGGGGCATCAGCCAAGAGGCTTGTTATCTGCCAGGTCAATGACCCTACAGTCAAGCCCCGAGCACCTGCCCAGGGCCAGGCTCTGGCGGGCACAGGCGTGAGTAGGACATGGCCCCGAGGGTCACGAAGCATGTTGGATGAACACACCCAGGGACAAAGATTCCCTTTGCTGGAGTCGGCAGAGTGTGATATTCACACCCCCGTCCTCAGGGGATGCCTTCCAAGATCCTCAGTGGGCGTCAGGGACCTCAGGGTCCCACGCTGTGCACGCCAGGCCTCCCGTGCAGGCCTCCCTACATCGGCCGCCTTGGAGGAGGAGTCCGTCGCTGGGCCTGGGTGGGAGGGGTTCTTCAGAGTCGTGGGTGTCTCCGCACCCCCTGTGCTGACACAGCCCCTGACTTCCTCAGGGCCGCCGGGATGGAGTCCCGCAGACCGCGGGGCTGATTATATACAGGAATCTGTTCTCCACTGTTCTGGAGTCCAGAGGCTGAAATCCAGGGGCTGGCACCCAGAGGGTGGGTCACAGGTGTCCCTCAGCATTCTCCCTGTCTTCATATCACCCTCCCTCTCTGCCCACCTGTGTCCAAATTTCCCTTGTATATAAAGACACCCTCCTCTGTGACCCTTCATTGACCTCATCTTGATTGTCTGCAAAGACTCTCTTTCCAAATAAACTCCCATCTGAGGGACCCCAGGGTGAGGAGGACCGCAACATCGTTTTTTTGTGGATACCACTCAACTCATATTAGGTCTGTAATTAAATAGACCTCATGAGCCAGGCACGGTGTGCACGCCTGTCATCCCAGCAGCTTGGGAGGCTGAGGCAGGAGGATCGTGAGTTCAAAGCAGCCTCAGCAACTTAGTGAGGTCCTAAGCAACTTAGACCCTGTCTCAAGAACAAAAGGTCTGGGGATGTGGCTCAGTGGTAGGAGCATCCCTGGGTTCAATCCCCAGTGCTAAAAAAAGGTGTACATCATGCAGTATTTTTTGAGCACCAACTGTATACCTAGCACTGTCGAACACAGGTACCTCCCACTATCCTGCTGTCTTGGGTTCCAAGAGTGGGTGATTGTTGGGGGAGACAGCAGCCAAAGCCAGGAGGAGGCAGGGGTGAGATGCGTTCCCGCCTGCAGAGGGCGCCCTATGGGATGCTCCAAGAGAGGAAGATGGTGCCCTGGTGCTGGCGCTGAGAACCGGTGAGCACTTCACCAGTGAACCACTAAGACATTTCCAGCGGCAACAGGAGTCGCTGCTAGGCAGGCCGGAGAGCTGTGGAAACTGTCTGCGTGCTTCGTTTGTTTGGAGAGGGAGATCTGTGTTTTTAGAGCTTGCCTGTCTCCACCCTGTTTGACAGAGAAGAGTCTGAGGTTCCGAGTGGGAAAATGACTCTTCCAGGCCCATGTATGTAGCCCGCAAGGACCAGGAGGGACACTGAAAGTCGGTTCTTCTTGCTTCCCCATCCTTTGAGCATGTAGCCGGCCTGCAGTTAGAAAACTGCTTTTTCAAAACACAGCAAGCCATTACCAATGATGGTAGAGGCCGTTTGCCTGGTTTCCATGCCGCTGCATCTCTAGGGTTAGAAAGATCGCAGCCAATTTTCAGGGGTTTTGAATTGGATCTCTAGGTAGGTTCCGTTGAGATGTGGGGAGATGATTCCCTGTTTCCACGTTTATCCTACAAAGTGCTGGGCAGAGGATTCACTCATCCAGTGAGTGTTTACTGAGCACCTACTGTGTCAGGCCCTGAAAGGAAGTGTGGGAGTTCAGAGCTTTCCAAAAGAAAGTCCCTCTAGGAATCCGAAAAATACGCTTACCGCCGCAGCTTCATGGCGCTTAGTGCTTAGTGGGAAAAACGTTCTCACAAATGGATCCTCAGAATCCAGGTGGTGTGACTGGAGCGAGTCCAGGGGGCTGTGGGGACCTGGGGGAAGAGTCTATCTAGCCAAGAGGCCGTGGCAGGCTTCCTGCAGGAGGTGAAGCCTGATCTGAGTCTCCTGAGAGAAGCTGGAATTCACCATGTGAGGGAAAGGCAGGGGAGGGCATTCCAGGTGGCCAGAAGGGCAAGTGCGTGCCAAGCTTGGGTGCGTACGGTTTTACAGAAAGAGACTAAATGTAGCTGGCCACGAGGCTGGAAGTATGGAGAGTAGAGGAGGCCAGATAAGCAGAAGGCTTGGAAGGAGCTTGGGCTTTGTCTAGAAGGTAATAGGGAGCTATGGAATGATTTAGAGCACAGGAGTGACGCATTCTTTGAGAGTTCCCTCTGGCTACCACAAGGGAAAGAAGGGGTGCAGAGGCACAGAGGCCAGAAAGGAGATGGCTGCACTTCTATGGGGCGATAAATTTAGCATCAATTTATAGTCATCATTAACTCACGGTGCATCAGACAAATTTCAAGAACTTCACGTGCTTTAGCCCCTCTGTCCCTGTACGGCAGAAGCAGCTTGGGCACGGTGTTCCATTTTGCAGATGAAGAGATCCAGAGTGTTTAAGGAACTTGCCACATTGGATTCTGTGAAGTGCAGGTAGGATTTGCTCTGCGGCTTCCCAGAGTCCTGCCCTCTTTGGGGTGCCCAGCCCAGGAAGACCGTCACGCCAATGCCATTCCCTTCTGGGGGCAGCCCACATCCAGTGATGGAGGGATGCAAGAGGATAAGGGTCTGACCCCTTGCCCTGACTTGACGCGGCTCTGAAGCACCATCCCAACTCCAGAGTTCTCCAGGGGGTCCGCTGAGACTTCTGTTGGACCTTCCTTACGGCTGCCTTATTTCCCCCTCTGCTTCTTTCTCTTCTTTCCCAGATGTTGATCCCAAGAGAACTTCTTGCCAAACATCCCATTGAACCCAGGGTTTTTGTCTCCCTTCCCAGCAATATGTGGCCCTTGCTGGAGTAGCAAGCAACAGAGACAGGGAACAAACCAGAGTTATTTGACCTCCAAACCTCCATGCTGCCTTCACACTCATTCTGCCTTCTCTCTTCTTTTGACTCTCCAGACTTTGGTTTCCTCCTTTGCAAAGGCAGGGTGTATCAGTCAGCTTTGTCCAGGTGATGCTGCAGTAACAAACATCTCCAAGAAATAAGTGACTTCCAAAGACAGGGTGATTAAAATTTGTTTTGGTTTGTCCAGGATTTTTTGAGTTCAGACACTAAAAGTCTTACATCGCAGGAAATCTCTCAGTTCCAAGCAAACCAAAGTAGTTTTCTTGGGACTGAAAACTGAATTTCAGAACTGAAAGTCATATATCCCAGAACTGAAAGTCATATATCCCAGGAACCCACTTAGGCCTTTGCAAAGCGAAGATTTATTTCTCACTAGTGTTACATGTCTGTCGTTCCCACATCATCATGAACAATTCTCCCCTGGTATCTTTTGAGGATTTGGTTCCAGGACTCCAAGGGCACCAAAATCCATGGATGCTCAAATTCCTTATATAAAATGGCAGAAGACTTACATAGAGCATACGCACACCCTCTTGTATGCTTTAAATCATCTCTAGTTTACTTATAAACCCAACGGGCTGTAAACGCTATGTGAAAGTTGTTACACTGTATCATTTAGGGCATAATGACTCCCCCAAATCTTGTACATGTTCAGCACAGATGTGAATTTTTTTGGGAAATGTTTTTACTCTTCTGTTGAAGATGCAGATGGGAAACCCTGGGATAGGAAGGGCCCTCCTTGCTTAAAATAGTTTGCCTCCGTGTTTCAGGTCAGTGAAGCAGCCTCTTTCTAGGACACTGCAGGTCTGGAGGCAAAGACAAAGAAAGGCTCAGCAAAGCAGGCACTTCTTGGGGGGTCAGGGGCAGGATGGGGAGGATACCGGGGATTGACCTCAGGGGCCCTTGACCACTGAGCCACATCCCCAGCACTATTTTGTATTTTATTTAGAGACAGGGTCTCACTGAGTTGCTTAGCGCCTCACTGTTGCTGAGGATGGCTTTGAACTTGCAATCCTCCTGCCTCAGCCTCCCAAGATGCTGGGCACGCGCCACTCGGCCACAACACACACCTCACCATCTCTAAAAGATGCTGCCTGAAGGAGCCAATCAGCTCACTCATCTCATTGACCAACATAAGTCACATGACCAAACTGCCTGGACGGAGCAGGACGGAGCAGGACGGTGCGCGGGAGGGCAGGGGATGGCTGGGAAGGGCTCTGGGGTGCGTGGACGCTACGTGGAGGAGGCGATCTGAAGCATCTTGGGTGGTGGCAGCGCGCTTCTTGGAGCCAGGGGCCTTCCTGCCCTGCGTGCCACGCTCCGCCGTGCTAATGATGTGAAGCGGTGCTAATTTGACAAGCCAATTGAAGTCCTCATGATTGCATTTGACTCTCTGACTAATGACGAGAGATGAACTCGGTTTTCTTGGTGCGACTTACAGAGGGATAGCCTTGGGCCATCGCACGGTTCCCATGTTCAAAATGTTGCCTTGTGGACGGTCTAATAAAGTGATAAAGAGAGGGCCTTGCTTAATTTTTTTTCTTTTTACCTTTGTAATGGGATTTTTTTGGGGGGGGGGCGGGTAACATTGCTTTATGTTAGAATGCAGAAATGATCCCCCTAATTCGAACCCTCTCCCTTCCCGTCTGTGCCGGGCCTCTGACGCCCGGCGCGGCATTGCGGGTGTGGGCCGGAAAGCGGATCCAACCCAGTTTTCCCATGCGGTCCTATCTGGAGAGGCCGAGCCTGGCAGGTAAGGCGGCCCAAGCCAGTTTTGCCTTGGAAGGAAGAGCAAGGGAGCGGACAGGGGTAAGGAGATGGAGGGGCCTGAGAAAAGAAGAAAACCCAGCTCTGTGTCTTGGGCTTCATCGGGGGACCGTGGGAGGGCAGGCCCTGGTTGTCGCCAGGGTGGCCTCGGACCTGCCGGACCCTGGGTCAGCCTCGAAGCTCTCCATCACCCCCAAAAGCCCCGAGCAGATCTGACATTTGCGCCCGGGTTTCACTTCATTCAGGCTGACCAGGTCCCTGCTGGCGTGTCTTCTTAATTTTTAATCCTAATCGTGGGGACACATGTATGTCCCTATTTATCTCCAAACGCTGCGGCATCAATGTTTAACTAGAAAAACGCCCGGCACCTCAGATCGCCCTACCCAGAGCGTTTGCGGGGCGGCGCAGGCAGGCGGGCGGTCTGGCCTGTGACTCCCCCAAGGTCCAGACCAGGTCTTGGCGGTGGGGAGGGGGTCAGGTTGCAAACTGCCGCTTTGCTCCTCGGGCTGGGCTGAGAGGGGGCTCCCCCAGGGAAGGGGCTCCCCCACCCCGGCTCCAGCTGCAAGGTGGGGCGCATCCTGCTGGTGGCTGCTGGCAGCTCGCAGGCCTTTCATGCTGCCTGGAGTCCCCGAGCTGCGGCTGCTTCTAGGCGGGAGGAAGTGTCAGCCCGGCTGAGATGTGTGGGCGGCATCGGGGTATCACGTTGGAACAAGTGACGTGCAGTGAAATAATGGCCCCGTAAAGGGGAAGTGATGGCATCAGGGAAAGTCAGGAGGGCTCATGAATATTCTGGGCACTTGTACCCACAGCCAGCGCCAGGCTCGGCTCCTGATTCATCAATATTACAAATTGGTGCGGTGGCGAGCCGGCTGTCAGCAACTTTAATTTTTGCTTCGAGCTCAAGGAATTACAATGGAAGTATTTCTCAGGGACGGCCTGCAAGAACACAGGAGGTCTCCTGCAGCCGGAGAGGCTGGGACAGGCCTTGGGGGCTCCGAGTTCAAGACCCAGGTATTCCTCAACAAGCCTGACCCCCAGGGAGAGCCAGGAGAGAGACCGTGAACACCCCGTGCACCCCAAAGACAGCCCAGTGATTCTGCAGAGAAAGATGATGGGCCCATTCTACAGGTGAGGAAAACCGAGGCTCAGAGCAGGAGAGTGGTGACCCCGCTGTGGGGCCAAGGCAGAGGCTGGAGCCCGCTGGAGTTGCAGGCAGCCATTTCTTTACCTGCCAGGTGCAGGTAATGACGGCCACCTTAGAGGGTGGTCAGGGGGATAAACGAGGCACAGCTCGGGGCTGCTTTCTTTGGAAGGGTCTCAAGTCCCCCTGGAACAAGCATTGCTCACAGGGACAGCCGGACATGGGCTGCAGAGACCTTTCACCTCTGCCGTGCCTGGCTTCTGTCCCCAGGGGGGAGGCAGGGCTGGCGGGCTGTGGCATGACCACGGGTTCCACGTTGCAGGTGAGGAGGCCCAGGTGAGCCCAGCGCCTCTCTTTGAAGGCTCCGCAGCTTGGAGGGGACAAGGTCACTGTTGAAGGTCATGCTTAAAATCTTCAGTGAAAAGGGAGGCTGAGGTGTGATGGGCCCATTTCACAATTGGAGATGGGAGGCCGCCAGAGGGGAGCTGAGGGCTCGCTCTGTGTGGACTGAGGATTATGTAGGGTGAGATGATGCGTGCGTCTCTCTCTCTCTGTCACTCTATCTCTAGTATTTTTTTTTTTAATACCGGGGATTGAACTCAGAGCACTCAACCACTGAGCCACCTTCCCAGCCCTGTTTTTGTATTTATTTAGCGACAGGGTCTCACTGAGTTGCTTAGGGCCTTGCTTTTGCTGAGACTGGCTTTGAACTCGAGATCCTCCTGCCTCAGCCTCCCGAGTTGCTGGGATGATAGGTGTGTGCCTCCCGCCCAGCCCCCATGTCTAGTATGTTAACTAAAAATAAAGTACAGATGATTTTTCTCTCCCCGCTTCCTCCCTTCCTCCTGATAATTTTAAGAGCCAAGTACAGAATTGATAGCGAATGCAGACCCGATGCCTACTGAGGTCAAGGGTGGTCCTCTGCTCAGAAGCGAAATATTTATTCAGTGAAGCATTTAGTAAACTCCTATTGTATACCAGAGTCTGTTGACATTTCTATCAAGGAATTCATTGTCTTGGGCTTTCAGGACATTGGGGCACAAAGTAACCTTGAAAATGTTCCTCTCTCTTGACAGAAGTAAAAACTCCAGGGCAGGAGGGCTACCTGATTTTTCTGTTGCCCCCAAGCTGCTCTTTGTCCTGCAGGGTAGAAACAGTGCAGTGTGAATGTGCAGGCTCAGAAATGGGGTTGGCAGGGAGACAGATGGGCATTCACTTATCAGCTATATGACTCCATGTTAGTTCCTTAACTTCTCTGGGTCTCAGTGCTCTCTAATAGCAACTGGGGGTAAGTTTTTTCAACAATGGGAAGGTGTTATGATAAGAGATTCTGGTCAGGCATGGTGGTGCCCACCTGTCATCCCAGCGGCTCAGGAGGCTGAGGCAGGAGGATCTCGAGTTCAAAGTCAGCTTCAGCAAAAGTGAGGGCCTAAGCAACTCAGTAAGATCCTGTCTCTAAATAAAATATGAAATGAGGCTGGGGAGGTGGCTCAGTGGTAAAGCATCCCTGGGTTCATCCCTGGTACCAAAAAAAAAAAAAAAAAAAAAGATTCTGGAAGCCCCTAATCCCAAGCTGTCATTTGTCTCTTTCCTGCAGGGCAGGGTTCATGCTGATTTGCTGCACAACGAGCAATAATCAAATGAAGGAGAAAATAATTATTGTTTTCCAGCTCCAGGTTCAACAGAGACTTCTGACTTCCCAGACGGACTTCTGTCTTGGGACTTGGATGCTCAGGATTACCTGTAAGGAGAGAAAGATGGCTAGATCCTAAGAGGGGTCCTGGATGCATGCTCCCCACCAGCTCCACGAAATGGCTGAAGACCAGTGGGGTGCCAGGGAATCTCCAGGGATGAGACCTGGTGCAGAGAGAATCGGGCCAGAGGGCGCTAATTGAAACCCTGCCCATGACCACTACCTGGTACCATGTCTGTCCTGCCCTCTGACCAAATAGGATGTGGGTTTATTTTTCTCTAGCTGGGAGCTGGAAAAATGGTTACCAGAGGGACACAAGGTGGGCGAGGCCGTAGATTCCCTCCCGACATCCTTCTCAAAGGGTTCCTTCACAAACGAGATGGGCCGGGTGAATCGCCTCGCGCCGTGGTGTCTTGCACACACAGAGTAAAATCATGAGCTGCTACTTAGTGGCTCTCATCAGGGGACACTCGCTACCAGCACAGCGTACTCTGAACCTCTAGACAGAATTAAAACCAGGCTTGCTGACCGCATTCATCAGGAGGCATCCGGAAGCAGCAACCCCTGTAGGAAGTTCGAGCAGGAAGAGATTGAATACAGGGGTTGCCATCTTAGCTGTTGGAAGGTCAGGGAACTGTTGCAGACTTTGGGGTGCAGAGGTGACAGGGAGCCTCTATCGATGTCTCAGCTGTCTGGAGCAGCACGGCGGGCCACCTGGGAGAGCTGCTCAGAGATGCGTGAGGACACCCTGTGCGTGTCTGCCTTCTGCTGAAGTCTGCCTCTGCCTACTGCTGGGGAGCAGGAATGGTTCCCTTCTCTCCTGTCTTCCAAATCTCACGTGAGTACTTCACCTATGGGGAGCAGGGACTGGAGCTTTGCTGGTAAGGGAGCTGGGGAAATAGAGCTTTGAGGCTTCCAGCCCCTGCTCCAGGGAGGCTCGTGGAGGGGAGCAGCCATGTTGCTGAGACGCTCACGAGGCAGCCGGCTGTGCAGTGGTCTCTGGGCCCCTTAAAGGTTTTCTAACTATACTTGGGGTCCCCAAGGGATGCAGGAATCTACCAAGGAGGTGGGGGGCAATGAAGTTCATGAAGGCATTTGAGTTTGCTTATTATTTTCACCATGAACAGCTCTACCTATTGTATGAGTGGCTTTGTGTTGAATTTTCTTTTTGTATGCATAGATTGACTCTCAGTGCATCCCAGTGCCCTGGTTGACGAGAGTTAAAAAAATCACTCTGACACTTGAGAACATGGTAAGGATGACTGTACTCAGGACTGGTACAATAGATGGCTAGGACTGTTGCAGTAGGGGAGGGGAGGGGACTCAACTCTGAATACAAGAGCAAGAGGGGACTGAAGCCAAGGTCAGGGTGGGAGTGTGTGGGATGGAGATAGGAGGGCCTCTTGCTAAGCTAAGTCCTTGCTAAGGACTTTTGCTGAAGTCAGGCCAAGGGGTCAATATCAGCGGGGAAGGTGGGAGGAGGAAATTGCCCAGATGGGAGGATGACTGGATGTGGAGGGAGGAGGAGTCTCTCCACAGTGACTCGGCAGGATTCTAGCTTCAGCTGGGTCGCCGCGCCCAGTGAGGACAGGGCTCAGGGGAGCTGAGTGAAGTTGGAAGGAGGGAATCTTGGGAGTTAAGTGTTTATACACCACAGTTTCCTTATCCATTCATCTGTTGGAGGGCACCTAAGTTGGTTCCATAGCTTAGTTATTGTGAGTTGAGCTGCTATAAACATTGATGTGGCTGTGTCACTGTAGTGTGCTGATTTTAAGTCCTTTGGATATAGACTGAGGAGTGGGATAGCTGGGTCATATGGTGGTTCCATTCCAAGTTTCCTGAGGAATCTCTACGCTGCTTTCCAGAGTGGCTGCCCCTTTCTGCATTCCCAGCAGCAACGCAGGAGTGTACGGTTTCCCCCACATCCTGGCCAGCATTTATTGCTCGCTTGTATTCTTGCTAATTGCCATTCTGATTGGAGCGAGGTGAAATCTAACAGTAGTTTTGATTTGCATTTCTCTAATTGCTAGATGTTGAACATTTTTCCATATAGTTGTCGGTTGATTGTATTTCTTCTTCTGTGAAGTGCCTCTTCAGTTCCTTTGCCCATTTATTGATTGGGTAATGTGGTATATATACACAATGGAATATTACCCAGCCTTAAAAAAGAATGAAATCATGCCATTTGTTGGTAAATGGATGGAGCTAGGGAATATCATGCTAAACGAAATAAGCAAATCCCCCAAAACCAAAATGTGTTTTCTGATATGTGAATGCTAACTCACAATAAGGGCAGTGGGGGGTGCTAGGGAAGAATAGAGGTACTTTAGGCAGAGGGGAAGGAAGGGAGGGGAGGAGTATGGGGGTAGAATGAATTGGACATTATTACCCTATGTACATATATGACTTCACGACCTGTGTGATTCTACATCATGTACAACCAGAAAAATGGGAAATTCTACTTCATTTATGTCTGATGGATCGTAGTGCATTCTACTGTCATGTGTAACTAATTAAAACTAATTTTTTAAAAAAGAGTTTAGTGAAGCTTCATGAAAAAGTTGGCTCTGGTTCCTGGGTGGGTTATACAAGCAAAGGGGTCAGAGACCGTCTTGCCTTGAGTTTGGGTTTTCGGGACCCCAAGGCCTCCAGTGTAGAGCGCACGCAGACAGATGCCTGAGGGTAGAGAAGGCCCGACGTGGCGATTCCCACCAGGCACGGCTGGGACCCGTGGGTCTGTGGCTTTCTGTGATCCTGTGGTTTTCCGCCTGCTTTGATTCGTTAGCGCTCTATCCGCAACTTGTATAGCGGTCTGATTTTGCATTTCTTTGATTCTGTGGTCTGATGATCCTGGGACATGGACGCTCTGGTTCAATTATTCCAAGAAAAAAAAAATCTTTCTTTTCTTTTGTTTTTGGATGAATGTATTCAAGCTCCTCTTGTGAGCAGCCGCTCTGCCAGAGGCTGCCAGGGGCTGGAGGATGACGGGGTGGGAAGCGGTGCTCTATGTTGGCTGTGTCCAAGGCGAAGACCGCAGCAACCCCACTGCCGTCAGGCGCTAGGGGCCAGAGTGCCACCAGGAGAGGCAGAGGATGTCAGGTGATTGACAGTGGCTGCGTGGAGGATGCGAGGAAGGCAAAGAATAATGATGGAAAGGAAGCCAGCATTATGTATTTGATGTGGCAGGTCCAAGACATGGTCTGAGACTCTTCCCACTGAGTCTCAGCAGCTCTGCAGGTTCTGTGTAATCAGCTCCTTCCCTACCAAACCAGCCTGCCATATCACCCCCTGCTCCCTGTTAGGGAGCTCAGTAGCAATGTACATGCTCCACATGGATCAGTTAGTCAGTTAACAATCCTTGGGGATGTATTTGGATTTAAAGGGGGGCTCTCTAGACACAGCACAACCCTAATAGCCACGACTTCTGAACTGATCAGTGAAGGCTGGGCTGCTGGTACAGAAAACAGCACACCTTAGAAATAGAGTTTATTTCTTACCCACATAAAGTCCTCTGTGCAGCTCTGATCCACATGGTGACTCAGGGATCCAGGCTTCTTATATTCTGCTCTTTTGCATGAGAACATGACGCCTTCTCATTCACTACAGCAGGAAAGGAGAGAGATGGGAAAATGTCACAGGACGATGCACTACCCTGGATGGAAGCAATGGTTGTTTTTTTCTGCCCAGAGAACCAGTTACTTGGCCTCACCTAACTGGAGTGGGGCTGGGAAGGGCAGTTTTTGTGTATCCAGGAAGGATGAATATAAAAGAGCATCCGATGACCACATAACACCTACTGTCTTGTTTCAGTGACCACTGCCTTCTTAGTAGCTACCACAGATGATTGCTCCATATTAATTAACTTCAGTCATGACTTAGATCCTTACAGATGAGCAAACCGAGACCCAGACAAGTTGAGTAAGTTGCTTAAAATCACACAACTAATGGCAGGCTCAGAATTTGATCCCAGGTTTGGGTGTCTCTGAACATTCGTTTTTCGCCTCTCAGAGGATGGACTGCCAGACCCCAGGTTTGCACAGAGGTGACCAGCCCCACCCACAAACTCAGCACGGGATCCTGGCTTTTCTGTCCATTGTAACCAGACCTGGGTCCAAGAGCAGAAACCTGCCCAGCCGATTCCAGAATCTCGTGCTGTGACTGACACTCACAAAAGGTAATTCACAGTCCCTGACAATCTCTTTTCCCATTTAGGCAGAAAATATGGAAAGCATATTTGATCTTCGATTTCCCCCCAGTTCCCATCTGTTCTTCATCAGGAGTGTGAACTTAACAGCCTCCTTGAGTTGGGATCGAGTTCAGACGCTGACACCCCTCGGCGAGGATGGAGTGGGCACCTCTGGCTCTTCTCCTCTCCTGCTGCTCTGTCTGTAGGTCCATCTGTTGTTCTCGCCCCCTGTCTGATCTGCCCCACTCAGAAGGTCAAACCCCCTCTGGGTGAAGCCAGAGGAGCGCAGGTGAACAATTTCAGGGGTGTTGAGTTTGCCCCTGTTCTTCTGGGTCCCCTCTCACACCTGTCATTTCTCAAGCCCTGCCCTTTAACTTAAGAGGAGTCACAGTGTCACCAGATCCAAGTCCATTTGCTCACTGCTCAAAAGCCAATGCCCAGGAGAGGAGAGTTGGTGGAAGGAAGGAGAGTTAGTGGGGGGCAACTATCACCTTCCAAAAATAAAAAACAGAGACCATCTTGGGGACGAGGAGTGCATGACAGGGCTTTTGTAGGGAGGAAACAGGTGCAGAGGGACCCTGGGCAGGAGGCTGGAGTCTTTGCAGGGCCTTTGTCATCCAGGTAAGTGTCTTTTTTTCATTGGCAAGAACATTGCCATCAACCTTGACCTTGACCTCCTGGGGCTACTTACTGGAATTATTTTTTTTTGGTACTGGGGATTGAACCCAGGGGTACTCCACCACTGAGCCACATCCCCAGCCCTATTTTGTATTTTATTTAGAGACAGGGTCTCACTGAGTTGCTCAGGGCCTCGCTAAGTTGCTGAGGCTGGCTTTGAACTCTCGGTCCTCCTGCCTCAGCCTCCTGAGACACAGGGATGACAAGTGTGCACCACTGCACTTGGCGTCCTGGAATTCTTTAGAAAAACACGTGACTTTCTTCAAGTTGAGTGTCCTTGTATACATTCTGTTGTGCTCTGAAGATTGCCAGGTGTGCTGAGTTGTATCAATGTGAGAGGAAGATAGAGGATAGAGTGGTTGATATCATAATCCTTTAGATGCTTTTTTCTTTAGACCTTCCAGGGCTGGGCAGAGGAAGGGAAAGTAGTTGGAAAGCAGAATTCACGAAGGAGGGGCCGCTGGCATAACCACTGTTGAGCTACCTGAGAATGCAGTTTTTTCAGTGGTGAGCTGAACATCTTCAAGAAAGCAGATTTCAGCCGGGCATGGTGGTACACACCTGTAATCCCACTGGCATGGGAGGCTGAGGCAGGAGGATTGCAAGTTTGAGGCCAGCCTCAGCAACTTAGCAAGGCCCTGAGCAATTTAGTAAGACCCTGTCTCAACAAATAAAATAGGACTGGGATGTGGCTCAGTGGTTAAGAACCGCTGGGCTCCACCTCCGGTACCAAAAAAAAAAAAAAAAAAAAAAAAAAAAAAAAAAAACAAACCCCCCAGATTTCAGAGAAGAAGGAGAAAAAAAAATGGCAGAGGACCCACGGAAACAGGGCAGTAGTTAGGGTCTGAAAACTGGGGGTGGAGGGCACGGGAGCGCCCTCCTGCAAATGGCCTGGTGAGTCTCTGTTTCTTCATCTGTCAAACGGGGGTGTTTCCATACCGTTTCTGACGGGCTCACAGTGAAGATCAGAGCGGTGATGGAGACGTGTGTGTCTGCAGCCAGCAGGAGAGCATCCCGCCATGCTCAGAGGTCCTCGGTATGGAAAACATTCCCATGCATTTATTCACACCCCGTGACCTGTCTCCTCCTCCGGGCAGTGGTCGGCCGGGTGGCCTTTACTGCCTCAGGAAGAGCATGGCGGTGCAGAGAGCAGGAGGTCAGGTCATGTTCTTGGCTTTTGAGTTTTAAAAGCCGGCCACGGGCTGGGCAGGGGAGGAGAGCTGCGGATGAACGCGGCAGGCTAGAAAGGGGGCGGTGTGTGGGCAGGGAAGCCTCCGCCACCGTCGAGCCTTCAGATGCAGCTGCAGCCCCTTCTCAGGTCTGGCCCACCCTTGGGAGGGACCACGCCACCTCCCCCAGGTGGGCTGCTGGCCAGTTCCCGACCCACGGAAACCACGTGGCCCCATGTGGGCCTCTGTCAATTTCAGATGGAGGGTCGGGGGATCCCCTACGCAGAGACCCATCCCCACTGTCCTCACCTTGCCAGGGTGTGGGATGCTGCCCCTTCCTGAGGATGCAGATGCAGCCTGGGAAAGGGGACGGGGCCCTCAGGGACTCTATTCCCGCCACTCAGGGGGACTCAGGCAGGTGGAGAGTCTGTGGAGTCCGGGGAGGGGAGGCCGTGTGCCCAGGGCTCCTGAGTGTCTGGACAACCTGAGTGTGGTGACCTCTCCCTAGGAGGTCCCGTAGGTGTCTGGGGACCAGGGCAGCCTGGTGCAGCAGGCGACAGGGGCACGGTGCTTACATTCTGCCATTTCCCCAGTTCTGGAACCCTGGGACGCTCTCTCCTCATGCGCTCTCTTCTCCAGGAAGCCTTTGACTCCCACTCTGTCCCCTCCTCTGAGTCTCACCTGCTCAGCTTGGTGTCCAAACCTTCCATTTGTCTTGTTAGAAACCCAGCATTGAAGGGACCATTAAAAAGAGAGGGGAGGATAACTGCCTGGAGCCTCAGGGCCCAGGAGGCCAGGGGACAGCAGGCGATGGAAACCAGCCCTGTGACCAGGGGGCTGGAGTGGCCCAGCAGGGGGGCAAGCACAGACCTCCCCTGGAGAGGTCAAAATATTTGAAAATACTCTTCCTTGGATGAATTGAGTTACCAGGGCTTCTCTCTGTCCCCTCCCTGAAGGGTCTGAAACGGGGGCTCAGAGCACAGTTCTTGGGGTCAGATGGAGTCAGTGCTGCCTCTTCGTAGCTGCCGTCAGATCCCAGGCAAGTCTCTGAACCTCTCTGACCCTCTGTTTCTTCATCTAGAAAGAAGGAATAAGGATAAGTCTATACAAATGGGCCTCAATCTCCATCTTGCTTTGTATTCATTCTGTTGAATCATAGGAAGTAAAGTCATATACCCGTGTCCTTTGCAATGGCCTTACAGCCTTCTCCACTGCTTGATTTTGGGATGGCTGTGTGACCTCTTTTGACCAACAAAATGTGGCAGAAGTGACAGCAGGTCAGTCCAGAGCCTAAGTCTCAGGAGGCTTCGTGAACTCTGTTCTCTTTGACCTATAGGAAGCTCAAGGTAGCCTGTTGGAGGATAAAAGCCATGTGTAACAGACATGACCATTCCAGCCGCCTAAACACCCATCTCTGGATGACCACACGTCTACATGAGCCAGCAAGTATCTGCCCAGATGGTCCCAGAAAGGGAACAGCCAACTGACCCAGGGGCTCGTGGGTCGTAGTGGGTGAACGGGTGTTGCTGAATCTGTTAGGCATCGGATTCATTCGTTATGCAGCAAGAGCGAGCAGCTACACTTCCGTCTTCAGGATTTCTGTGAGGACCAAAGCAATCGTATGGGAAGATGCCACTAGCCAGAATAACCGTTACCAACTGAGGGCTGGCTCTGCCTGGGACTGCGCTCAGGACTGCGATGCGTTATTTCAAAGACTGGGAGAGTCTGGAAGCTTCTCTCTCACACACACAGTGTCTGGCACCTGGTTCGTGCTCAGTGCTCGGCAGTGCTGGATGCTGCTGAGGTTAAGACTCCTGACAAATGCTTCCCACGAGGATGTGGGTCTGGATTTTGTAACCAGAGGCCTCAGACGCCCCTTAGCCAAGGACAGATTAGAAGGCAGCTGTGTGGCAGGGTCTGTCAGAAGGAAGGAGCCCGTCAGGGTGGATGAGACACTCTCCAGAGGCTCCCCTGCCCTCACGGCTGTGGTCCCCGGACCTGCAGCCTCAGCGTCCCCTGGGCCCTTGTTAGAAATGCAGAATCTCAGGTCCTCCTGGAGTCGGCTGAATCAGTAAGTGTGTTTTAACAAGGTCCCCAGGGGATTTGTGTGCCTGTTAGAGTTTACCCGGAATATTCCTCTTAAGCTATCTGTGCTCAGAGACAGATATATATATATATATATATATATATATATATACACACACACATACATACATATATATATTTTAATTTCTAATCCGTTGCAGAATGACACTTCTCTAAAATGCAGTAAAAAAAAAATTTTACTCAACAAAATAAATGAAAAATAAAATACCCACAAAATCCAAGTCCCTGGTTTTTATCATCAGATTCAATAGATAATAGAATTGCTTCCTGTCAAATCGCCACAAAATGTCTCTTCCTCTGCATGCACCTCGCTGTGGACAGGTGGAGGTGAGACACCTGGCATTAGCCCCGACCACAGTCTAAGGGGTGTCCTGCCAGAGTTGATCATGGTAATGATAGTAACATAATGAGCACAAATCACCGCGTGCTTGACATCAGACTGTGGTGAGCATTGACAAGCCTGCATACCTGGGAAGCTTCTCAGCAAACTGAAGGGCCAGTGAACTTTTGTTTTAAATTTCCACTTTCTAGATGAGATAGATGATTAAGGCCCAGAGAGGCTAAGTGACTTGCCTAAGGTCACACAGCATACAAGTATCCTAACCTGAGCCTGCCTGTTTGGTCACTGTAAGAGAGGAAGAGGGAAAGGAAGGTATCACCAGAGAGAGGAAGAGGATGTTGTGCCCTGTCCCTGTGTAAGTGACAGCTGTCTAAAAGCCAGGAATGGGGCCTTGTCTTGGTAACCAGCACACAAGTGAAGTCAGAGCCTAACAAGCCCGCTGCTAGTTCCAGGCTGGGTCTCCTGTATCCCTCCCTCTTTGGTGCAGCTTGCAGGAAAGGAGCCCCTCCGCCAGCCCAGCCCAGGCCACCCCCCATCCTACCCAGCTGCCAGGGAGGAGGTGAGGGGCAGAGGCCAGAGGCTGGCAGCCTCTCTCTCCTGCTTCCTCTTTCCCCTGGAGCCGTGGGGGCTGGGCAGAGGCCGGGTCTGGCAGGCTGGGTGATAGCTAGTTATCGACAGGTTGATGGCTGCCACCGAAGACCGCCCGAGGACATCAAGGCGGGAGCCACTTCTGAGGCCCGTGCTCCGGGAGAGCAGGCTGCCAGGCCTCTGCCCAGGGCCCGCGCTTCCCCTCGCCGTCTCATTAATCCTGATTCACAGAAACGGCAGCAGCCAGGGGCCCTCTTAACAGGCCGAGTAGGCGACTGATCTGCCTTCACTGAAGACAATCGTGCCCAGGAGACCCGGCCGTGCTGAATTATTCAAATCAGCCATGGCAGGGAAATCGGAGGACACAGAGGGCTGCGTCTGCCCCCGCCTCCCGGCCCTCCTCTCCTGCCCCCGGGGACAGTACCCGGCAGCCTGGGGTGGCCACCCGGACTCCCTGCCAGACTCCCTGCCAGAGCCACGGGCTGCTCCCGGCCTCCCCGCCTCCCTGGGCGGGGTGACATCTCGGAGCGCCTTGGAGCTCTAGGAATGGATCCAAAATGACATTTCCCCCCGCTGGTCCCTGGGGGGACATTCTGACAAGGACCCCTGGATGAGCATGTGACGCGGCGGGGGTGGGAGGGGAGGCGGCGGGGATGGCTGTTCTGCGGAGGTGCGTGTGCGTGTGTTTGCACGCACGTGTGCACAGTCGAAAGTGGCGGGGCGCCGGCGGAGCTCCGGCAGGTGAACCTCGACGGCTTCCGCTCCTGGAAAGAAGACGCAGGAGGGCCAGGTCCCCGGCGAGGCCGGGCGTCGGGAGCAGGACTGCGCGCGCAGACGCGGCCCTGGGCAGGGGCGGCCGGAGCACGACCGCGGAGTCCGGTGGGCAGGGGTCCCTGGAGAGCCGAGGGGTCAACCAGGCTCAGCGAGGACCCGGGTCCTGCCTGAGGCGTGGCTTGTGGCCACAAGGCAGCAGAAGGCCACGGCGTTGGGCTGGCAGTGGGGCCGGCTCCCCGTCCCCCACCCTGGCTGAGCCATCGGGGACCTGCCCAGGCTCGGATGGGTCTTCCTGGGCACTCCTGCTTCCTGGCCACAGGGGAGGAAACCGAGCCCCAGGGAGATCCAGGCGCCAGGCAGGCTGCGAGGTGACCATCTGGGATTGGAAAGAGGCTCTGTGGGCTGGGGTCCTGGCCGCTGGCCTGGGGGGGGGGCGGGAGGCAGTCCCCCTGAACATCCCGCGGGGCCCCAGGGTTCCAGCCCATCTAGAACTTCCCCCCTCGCCTGCCCGGGATGTGGTGCAGGACGGTGTCCACTTCTGGTGGCTCCCTGGGTCAGGCATTGCCACTCTCCCGTCCCCAGGCGCACATCAGGGCCAGTATCCATGAGGTTGGTGCGGTGATGGCCATTTCTCAAGGACACCGAGGCTTGGGAGGGAGACCCGTTGGCATAGGCTGAATTTGAACCCTGGGCTTTGTGCTGCCCAGCACGTGGCCTGTCGGGTACACTGTACCAGGGACCTTCTCTGTCGGGCTTCATGTCCATGTCACGGAGCCGACGTCCCCTTTCCCTGCCCAGGATGGCTCCACGAGTGGTTCACCCTTGGGTCAAGGTCAATGTCATGGGGTCCTGGCAGGGGACCTTGATGCACCAATGCTGCTCAGATGCACCATTGGGACTGCGGATCTTCAAATCCTGTCCAGGGTCCATTTCCAAACCTGCTTCTCCTGGGGACGTGGAGCTGCCACGCCCTCCCATTGGCCCCCAGCTCGGATTTGGAGTAATGAGCATTGGAATTAGCGAGGTCTCCAGCCTGCACGTGTGTGAGTGTGTGTGCGTGAGTGTGTGTGTGTCTGGCCAACCCCCTGCAGAAAAACCACTCAGAGAGATTTATCTCCTGGGTCAGATAAAGGTGACGGAATGCAAACTGGCCGATTCCTCGGGCAAACAGTTCCCCCGGGAGGGTCCTGCGAGGAGGAGCGAGCCTATCGATCAGGGAAATGCTTCCAGGTGACTTCCAGGGGAGGCCTAGAGGAAAAAGCCCGGTGTCTTTACAGCCACCAGCGACTCCTGCAGCCTGACCCACTACTCAAGCCGAGGGGGCCAGGAAGGGGGCCGCCGACTCCACCCCTCTCCGCCCCGCTGGGAGGGACTAAGCGGTGTGACCTGGGGCTGTCCAGATCTGATGCCTCCTCCCTCCACACGCAGCAGAGAGCGCCCTCAGGATCTGGGGAAGCCACCAGTGAATCCGGGGTCTCAGGTTCACCCCATACAGGATGACCCTGTAGCTATCCCGTCCTCACTTCACTAAGGCCAAGGAGCACTCGAGGGGCAGGGACCTCCCCTGCCTGGGGGCTGCAAGCCTTTTCTGTGAAGGACAGATACTAAACGTTTTAGGGTTTCTGGGCTCTGAGGTGTCTGTCACAGCGACTCTGCGGTTGCCAGGCAAAGATACAATGTATGTGAACGGCTACAACTGTGTTCCAATAAAACTTTATTTACAAACCGGCACAGGGCTGGATATGGTTCATAGGCTGTTTTCAGACTTTTGGAATCCAGGATAAAGGATCTAGTTTGGGGGTTTCCAGGCCTGCAGTCTCCCCCAGGCCACTTCTAGTACTTCTGTGCTGTGTGACCTTGGCCAGGTTGATGCATCTCTCTGAACACTGTTTCCCATCTATAAAATAGGATACCGGAGCACCTGCCTTGTGGACTGTCACCAGGATTAAATGACAGCAGGCAGGCAGTGTGCTGCACAGAGTTATTTTGCAAACGGGTAGCTTTTATAATGAATGACTTGAAACCTCCAGAGCAAAGCCCCGCCTTCTCTCTCGCTCGCGGTGGGGCAGGGCGGCTGGCGGGCAGGTATTCCCTGGCTCATTATGCTGATAAGATTCCCATTCTTTTCAAGTTAACACACTTGCATTTTAATGAGTTGGAAAGGATGCAGAGTGTGTCTCCTCAGGGGACAGAACTGGCTGGCCTTCCGTGGGGTGGTGGCTGGCAATACACGGTGCCCCCCCAGCCCCTCTGAGTCTGTCCCTGGCTGTTCCCTGGCTCCAGAAGGACTGGCTGGGTGGGTCCCGCGTGACCGCTGGAGATCTCTGCGGAGAGCCGATCACAAGTGGCCGATTAATCTATTACCAGCAGATACATTTTTCCATTAGCAGTGGTGGAATCAATTAGTCAGTGTAATGAACTTGAGTCTGGGCAAACAGGAAGAGGAGGTTAACCCCTCCATTCCCGGAGGAGGCTGGGACCCTGGAGCAGGCGCTGGGCAGAGAGAGGAGCTTGGACCCACGCGCCAGCTCCAGGGTGGCACAGGCAATGTCCCCAGGCAGGTCCCTCAACTGCCACCTGACTGGCTTCAGGCCCTGAGGAGGCAAACAAGGACTTCTTGACTGACAGCCTAAGGCCCTGCAAACTTGCTGCGGATGGAGGCTGAGCTCAGATCCATACCTGAAGGGTATGGAAGCCAGGTTTCCAACGGGTGCCGGAAGTCTTGCCAGGGTCTCAAGCTTCTGGCGGGCACTGGGACTCTTCCAAGGGGTGGGTCCAGTTCCCTGGACCCTTTAAAACGAAGCTACTTTCTTTTTCCATCTGGAAGCATCTCATAGGCCTGTGGGTTTTCTTGTAAAAATGGCAGGAGATGATATGCCGGCCAACTCCCCCCCCCCCCCCCCCCAAGCTCTCATTCCCCCTAAAACCCTTGCTGTCTGTTCGGGGGACCTTCTTGCTCCCCTGATCTGCTTTTGGCTGTCGTATTTGCTCACAGAGAAATGGACAGTGCATGCCTCTGGGTCTGGGCTTTGTCCCTGTTGCTTGGGATAAGTAGATGCTCAATAAATCTAGAGTTTCATTTGCACCTCCAAGGGGGTGGGACTCGGAACCCACCCAGGGAAGGGGGTACAGACTGTATCTCCCGCTGTCACAGAGTTCCCAGAAGAAGGTGGAGGCTGTCCAGTGAGTGAGGGACAAAGAGGAAATTGGGGCGGCTCAGGAGGGAGCTCTGACTTTCCATTTTAGCTTCCGTGATTATGAGCACCGTGGAATGGGTGGGGGCATCGTGGGCCTGGGCAGAAGTGGCCAAGAGGGTGCTCTCCGCGCCTCTCTGTGGGAGCTGACGGGAACAAGGCCTGCGCAGGAGGGAGTCTGTCCAAGGACGGGTGTTCTGGGGGAGGAACAGCAGAGGCCGCAGCGCGAGGTCAGACCTAGGGTTCCAGCCAGTGCAGCTGGACGGGGTGGGCCAGGGAGAAGGGTGAGATGGGAGATGAAGCCTGAAGGAAGTAGGGCCAAGGCCCTTGTAGGCCCCGCGGGGAGTCTGGGCCGTCCTTCAAGAGGCCGTGGCGGGTTCTGTGCAGAGGAGGGCTGTGTCTGTCTTTATGAAATCCCGGCTGTCCACCCGCACTGTGGTGGGGATCAGGACGCATTCCTTTTTAAGGCTGGACCATATGGCACCGTCCAGAGGGACCACCATTCACTCCTCTCCTCATCCCTGGTGGACGTCTGGGCTGTCTGTACCTTTTGGCTACGGGGACAGAGCTGTCATGAACATGTGTGCCCTGCGATGGTTTGAACACCTGTTTTTGCACTTTGCCATCTACAGTTAGCAGTGGAATCGTGGATTCCACCTCAATCAACCATTATAATAATGATAATAATAATAAGTCCTTGCGGCTATAGGGGCAAGGGTAGAAGACGGAAACCCTGGCAGGAAGATACTGCAGAAAGCAAGACTGGGGTCATAGTGGCTGCAACTGGATGGGCTGACCCGGTTCAACGCCCTGGGCTCCAGTCCTTGCGCTGTCTGGAAGCCAGGGCCAACAGGTGTGGAGGGTGCCAGGTGAGCCCAGGGGAGCCACGGATGCCTTCTGGTCTTATTACCAAGTGCATGTCTTTAAAATCCCATCCAAAGCCAGGTGCAGTGGTGCATACCTGTCATCCTAGTGGCTGGGGGAGGCTGAGGCAGGAGGATCACAAGTTCAAATCCAGCCTCAGTAAGAGCTAGGCCCTAAGCAGCTCAGTGAGACCCTGTCTCTAAGTAAGTACAAAATAGGGCTGGGGAGGTGGCTCAGTTGTTAGGTGCCCCTGGGTTCAATCCCTGGTAACCCCTGCTCCCCAAAGGATCCCATCTCCAGTTTCGTGACTGCAGCTCACCCTGCATGTCACCGTGGGCAGGAACTTTCCAGTCTTGGTCTGATTTTGCCCCCTTCCCCCTCCCCAAAGCCTCCGTCTGCCCTAGACGCTGGCAGACAAGCGCCCTGGGCGGACTGGCGCTCTGGCAGCGACGGGGGCGGGCGCCGTCAGTGTCTGGGCACCTTGGCGCGCCGCCACCCCCTGCCGGGGAGCGTGCGCGGTGTGTGGATTAGCAGGTAAACTGCCCCCCATAATGGAGATGGATGGAAGCCCAATTTTGTAATAGAGAACCTTTCATTAAGAAAACCACTGCTTTGGAGGATGTGAAGGCGCTAATGGCCAGCCCCAGCTTGGGACTTAATTATATTACCGCTAACGAGCCGCGGCTCCAGCGGGCGGGGCACCTCGGCAACAGCCGCTGCTTGGCCCTGGGCTCCTATCTTTCCCACCATGGGCCTCAGGAGGCTCTGTTAGAGATGGCGGGGACCTGGGGGATCGGAGGGTGCCGGGAGGGCCACTTCCTAAGAATGGCCTCCGACTCCCTGAGGAGCAAAGGAGGTGCTTGCAGCAGGAGAGAAGAAAGCCAGACAGCTGGAAGCACTTTCAGAAAATGCTTATGGAAGGACTCTGAATCTGAGCTGGGTCTGTGCCTGGCCCTGGGTGCTGGTGCCCTCCAGGGGCGCCTCCAGGCTCAGAAAGGGGTGGAGGGCTGGGAGAGAGGCAGGGCTGTGGATCTTTTATATGCAGAGGATCTCCTCCAGGGTCAGCTGGCTCTCCTCCAAAGCCTGCCGGTTTCGTGGGACCTGCTGCTTCCCCTGCAGCTCAGTTAAGGCTGTACTCTCCGCAGTGGTGAGCCTCCTTTGCCTCCCACACAGTCGCCCTGTTTATATCCCCACTCTGTGATCCCATCCCTATCTTATTTTTTGATTTTTAATTTTAATATTTTTTTTGGAACCGGGGATTGAACTCAGGGGCACTTAATCACTGAGCCACATCCCCAGCCCTATTTTGTATTTTATTTAGAGACAGGGTCTCACTGAGTTGCTCAGGGCCTCGCTTTTTCTGAGGCTGGCTTTGAACTCTCGATCCTCCTGCCTCAGCCTCCCCAGCTGTTGGGATGACAGGTGTGCGCCACTGCACCCAGCCCTGCCTTATTTATAAAAGCGTTGATTTGCTTACTGTCTGGTTCCCAATTTCCCATCTCCTTCAGGCAGCAGGGGGTCCCTGTCTCCCTTGCCTCTGCACCCCCAATGCCTGATACGTTGTTGGTGTTTCAATGAATATTTATGGAATAAATGAATGAATGAATGAATGAACTGCTGAGTAGTTATAAGATCAAAACTGCTTTTGAGTACCCCAGTGCCTTTAAAAAATATTTTCTTATAGTTGTGAATGTGCACACCTAACCTTTATCCCCGGAA
>JAJEJO010001080.1:170263-190190 GCA_020662805.1 Glaucomys volans
GGCTCCTGTGTCCTGTTCCACCAGCCCCGGGCTCCTCCCTCCACCCGTCCGGTCCCTCCTAGGAGCAACCCCTGCAGGCCAGCAGCAGCCAGCGGGGACGGAGAGCTGGCTCTGGTCTGGTGTCGAGCTCAGCATTCCGCTCAGTCCCCTCTCAGGACAAGTCAGTGTCCCAAAGGAATCCTCTGAAGATATGGCAACCAAGAGTGGTCGGGAGGCGTCTTTAGGAAGGGATGCTGCTTTATCCTGTGGTCCGAGATCACCAAGTCCCCAGCTCTGTCCTCGGGGACTCGGTTATCGCCACCTGTGTAATGGGCGGCTGGAGGATGACACGCCAGTTCTTCCCAGAGCGACTCACACAGAGCATCAGGAGTCGCGCCTGACAGTCCTGGTGTGCCACTCTGTCCTCTCCAAGGGCCGTCCTGGAGTCGGTGAGGGTGACCATGGCCCCTCCCTGGGATATCTGGACATCCAGGGAAGCGAGGAGTCACTGAGAGACGCGGGGAAGCCGCCCGCGCCCCATCCTTCAATGGCAGCAATTTTCCGTGTAATTAAGTTTATTCATCATGTATATTAAGGGGAAAATGGAAACGCACGATCATCACAGTCCATTTGCCACCAACATCCATCTCCTGAGCATCACTTCTGTTTCTTCCAAGACCAGCAGCCCTGACGGATGCTCGGCTGGGACAGCCATCTGCTGTGAGGACGGCGGGGACCCAGCTTCCCGTGGGACCTGGGTCTCACTCCCCTGAGCAGACGCTTCACCAAAAATGGTTCCTGTGCACAAGGGGCTCACAGCCCCACAGTGACAGTGGGCGGTGACATGAGCTCCCTTTACATGTGGCTTCCCGCTGCTCTCCTTGCTGGGGAGCTGGTGAGGTCACCCCTGGGTTGGATCTGGAATAGATCTGCTCTAATCGCCGCAGGCTCCTCTGGATTTCCACAGTGAGCCTGTTCGTTTCCCAAGTCATCGGACATACTCAAATACTCTTCCAACCACTGACAAAGTTTTGAGCTTTCGGGATCTGTCAATGAGCAAAACCAGGACTCATGGCCTCTTGAGGCTCACACAGTGAATATTTTGGAATTGAAAGATGAGTGGATGAGAAAGCATAGGCAATGGCTTTATTTATTCAGCAAACAAGGGGTCCTCCTCTGGGCTGCTCTGGAATAAGGGCAGAGGGTGAAAATGGGCCCAAACTGTTCTTGCCCTCATGGAACTTATGTCCTAAAGGAGGAGGAAGATATAAATAAAAGCATTGCAGCAATGAATGACTGAAGATTAACTGAAATAGGCACGAAGAGGGCGAGCATTCTTTGAAAGTGTGAGACGGGGGCTTGTTCTGCTCCAGGGTGAGGGTTGAGGAAACCTTCTGGAGGGAGGGGAGTTGGTGCTGAAGCCGGAAGCTGGAGGAGAAGGGAATGCAGCAGGTTGTCCTAGAAAAACAGCCTGAGGCTCTGCCCTTTGGAATGCCTTAGGCTTCCAGTATCTGAAGACCCCCCTTAAAACAATTTCAACAATATGGGCAATTTGTTATTGTGTAACAAGAAGTCAGAGGGAGGGCAGCTCCAGGGTTGTTCAATTCAGGGGCTCAGTGACACCATCAAAGACCCCAGTTCTTTTCAGGTGTTTACTCTGCTTTCTCCAGAATGCAGGACAAAATTTTCATCATTCTTTCTTCATGGTCACAAAATGGCTGCTGCAGTCCATCTCCTAGGACAGCATTCAAAGCTAGAGAAGGGAGTTGCACTTCTTGGACTCCTTTGAAAGAGGGAGGAGGCTGCCTGCCTGAAATTCCAGTGACTTGGCAGCCTGAACTGGAGGATCACAGTTTGAAGCCAGCCTTAGCAATGCAGGGGGACCCTGCCTCAAAACGAAAAGCAAAAAGGGCTGGGCATGTAGTGCAGGGGTCCAGTGCCCCTGGGTTCAATCCCCAGCACCAAAATAGTCAATAAAATAGAAATAAAGACGGAAAACCTTTTGCAGACTCCTCCCAGAACTTTTTTCTTTTTTTTTTGCGGCGCTGGGGATTGAACCCAGGGCCTTGTGCTTGCGAGGCAGGCACTCTACCAACTGAGCCATATCCCCAGCCCCTCCCAAAACATGTCTAATTGGTCTGAACTTCACTGGTATATTTGAGCCCCTAGCGTTGTGGGGAGCCTCTTAATGGAGAAGAGCATCCTGGCTAAAATGCCAGGAGATGGGAGCTGGAGTCCTAACACCACAGTCACTTTTCTGTGTGACCCTGGAGTTGTCTCTTCTCTCTGGGTACCAGGCTCCCAGTCTTTAAAGTTAGATGGTTACAACGGGTCTCTCCATTATGTGGGGTTCTAGGATTCTCAATGGGCCACTGCTCGTGCAGAAGTCTTACACGTCATCCATCCCATCTTTGTCTGTTCACTTGTGGGCCTTCCTAGCTCCCTGTGGGCAGGAGGGATCATGTGACTAGTTCTGGTCCATGAGTAGAGGGCACGTGCCTGTCCTGGCTGGAGCATGTCCTCCCCCATTTGAGACTCTGGGTTTCTCTTTCCCTCTCACATGACCAGGCTCACATTTGAGGTAGTGGCTGTGCCCTGTCTATCAGAGTCCCTGAGTCACCATACTGGGTGAGCTTTCTCCCTCCCCACCAACCCGACGGGCATTCAAAACAAGCAGGAAATCAACCTGTGAGGATTTGGGGATTACTTGTTAAAGCAGCACGACATATCCCATCCTGACTTCCGTGGCTGAAACAGTAACGATGCGGTTAATACAAAAGGAGAGCTTCCTGCCAGGCACCAGGTGGAAGCCTGCACTTCTACCTTACAATTTAGCCCTGACAGCAGCCCTGCGGGATGGGCGGGATCGTCACCCCTATTTTTAAATTGAGGACGCAGAGTCTCAGCGAGGGAAGGTCAGTAACTCACCATCACGCTGCTAGGACAGGGCAGGAGTCAAGCCCAGGTGGAGGCCAGGTGGAGCTTTGTGTCCAGGCTAAAGAATGGCCAGGAGCCTGCAGAGCTGAGTGAGTGTGTGTGTGTGTGTGTGTGTGTGTATGTTCTCCAGCTTTGACCTGTGCTTCACCCTGGCGGTGGGTGGGGAGGGGCGTGGCCGGCGGGAGGTCCCCACCCTGGCCCTGCTTCCTCTGCAGACACCTCTTCTCTCCTGCAGCGTCCTCTGCCCCAGGCCCGCCGCAGGCCCCGAGCCAGGGCCGCCTTCTAAGAGATCTAATTAAGCCCTGGCAGGAGGACAGAGCGACAGTTCCTGGCTGGCAGCTCCCTGGAGCCAGGAGGGGGGTGGAGAGCCCTGGGGCCCCAGCAGGGCAGCAGAGAGCGCGGCAATAATAATAACGTAGTAACCATAACACTCGCGAAGAGCTGCCCTTGTTACTGTTACTGCAACTACTCTCATCTCTAACTTGGCTCTGGGCTGTCACCGACATTAATAGCGTATTCCCAGGTCCTCAGTGGGCTCTTCCTAGAGAAAGGAGCCCGAACCCTTAGCTCCATCCTCACCAAGACGCGTACCAGGAGGCTCCCCTAGAAATGCCCCTGATTTATGCTTTGGATCAACTCCCTGCCCCATTTTACAGAAAGGGAGCCTGAGGTCTCAGTAGGCCACACCCAAGGCCGACCAGTGGTGGAGCCGGAGTCTGAGAGACCGTGTGGGTTTGTGGACCCTGGTCCCTCTCCAGGCTGTTCAGGACAGTGCAGAGGGGGACACTGAGGCTGGACAGGGCCAGGTCTCCTCTAGAGTCTTCCACAGACTGTGGCTGGCCCTGAGCTGCCAGAGGGCAAGGGGTCATGGTGGACCACTGTCCTGCTGATGCAGCAGCTGTGCTAGGGGCCGGGATGGGAGCCCGAGGCTTTGACTCTCACTTTACTTCCACAGCCGCAGCCTCGGGGAAAGCAGCCTTATTAGTGCAGCGGCCTGAGCATCCCCGGGCGCAGCCAGGGGCGGAAAAGGCCTCATTTACCTGGCACTGGACACCGAGTGGCCTCACACTCCGGCCACGCAGAGGCATGCGGCACCCGGACGCACACTGCAGGGCGCACACCCGCACCCGGCAGCCCTGGCCGATGGGGGTCCGCGCACCTGTGCGCAGCACACGCCTCCCACCCCGCTGTGCCGAGCTCGCGGGACGTGTCGCTGGCCTCGCCCAGGCCCGGCGTAGACACGTTTTTGGGTGCCGCCCCCACCAAACTTCTGTGGAGTCCCGCAGCCTTTCCCGGCCCGTCTTTCCTTACCCCCATTTTACAGATGAGGAGGCTGAGCCAAAGGGGAGCCCGGGACCTGCCCCAAGGACACCCTGCCAAGCAGTGGGGATCAGCACCCCTGCTGGGTGCACCAGAAACCCCACCCGGGCCTGGGTTGAATCCTGCTCGGCTGCTTCCGGGCGGGGAGGCCGACTCCGGTCTCCTGGCCTCTTGGAGGCTTGGGACCTGCTCTTCAAGACCGAGAAAGAGCAGCTGGCGCGGTGCTTCAGGTGTGCGTAGGAGGGAGGAGCTGGGTGAGGGGCCACCAGGGGCCACCAGGGGGTTGTTACCCCCATGCCGCGTGAAGACACGGGAGAGCAGCCCGTCCCCCCGAGGGAGCCTGGGACAGACTCCCCCCAGCCTTCAGAAGGGCCGGCTTTGCCCACGCCCCGAACCTGGACGTCCACCACCTCCTGAACTTGGGGACTCGATTTCCGCTGTTTAAGCCCTTTACGCGGTGCAGCCCGGCCACCTGGAGGCTGGCAGCATAGCAAGCCCAAGAGACTGCCGGCGGGGGCCCCCTCTGTGTCCCCCGTAGCTCCCCAGGTCCTAGTGGGCCTCGGGCAGAGGCAGAGGACGCCTCCGGGAAAAGCAGGGACCCGCTCCTGCCCACAGGCATCACCAGGAAGGAGCCTGGTCCTCTGAGCCCGCGATCCCGCTGCGGAGGCAGCCGAGCAGGATTCAACCCAGGAGGCTGTGCCGGGCTTGGAGCTGGTGCGACCCTCGTGTTCCCCGGGGGGAGGCTGGAGCCGCTGGGAGATGGAGCCCCGAGGCCGCA
Source organism: Glaucomys volans (assembly GCA_020662805.1). Classification (NCBI taxonomy): domain Eukaryota; kingdom Metazoa; phylum Chordata; class Mammalia; order Rodentia; family Sciuridae; genus Glaucomys; species Glaucomys volans. The sequence continues at coordinate 175,278 of JAJEJO010001080.1, forward strand.
GGGGTGCGCAGAGGCGGGACACCGAGCATTCGGGTTTCCAGGGTGCTGGGAGCCTGGCCCTGCCTCCGCTCACGGCCTCCTCCCTCCTCCCCGAGGCTGGCTGCCCTTGGCTCCCAGCATGCACCAGGCAGTGGCCCCAGCGCTGCCTCCCTGGGAGGCAGGCCTTGCAAGGGAGGCAGCCTGGGCCTGGGAAGAGCCTGGCCTGGGCCTGAGGGGCCCCGGGACTGAATCCCACCCAGGCTGCCCGCGGTGTGGGAACAGAGCTTGGTGCCTGGATGGTGGTGGGGAACCAGGGAGCTGGGCGGGAGGTTGCCCCTGCTCACCCGGCCTGGAGTCCCCTGGGGCTGGAGGACGAGGGGTTTACAGTGTCCTTTACCTGCAGCGGGGCCCCAGGGCCAGCCAATCACCCCTCCTCATATCCTGTTCCCAGCCAGTGTTTCTGTGGCAGGAGCCTCATCACCCCCTGCCCAGGCCCTTGGGGACCCGTCTGGAGCTAGGCGTCAACCCCTCTGACCAGCTGTCTTCAACAGGACCCCCAAATTCTGGATTTGAAACTGCAGGGAATCTTCCTCTTTCTGCCCCTGGGACCCTGGGGGAGAGCGACGTCAGGAAGCAGCCGCAGGTCGCCATGCAGGCAGACCCTGACGCTGCCGTCCTCACCGCCATCCCTCGGCACCAGCAGAGAGCGCGGGCGCGGCGGGCTGCCGGGAGAGCCTGCCGCAGGCCAGAGCAGCTGGGAACGGCCGGGCTTCAGCACCGCAACCTCCCCAGCCTCGGTGGTTTCATCTGTAGAATGGGGGAACCTGAAACTTCGTTTGTAAAACTCTCAGTATGCAGTTGGTACCCCATAAATGCAGGTGTTCTTCTTCCTCCCAAGTCAGTCCTCTCCCTTCTCCCTGGTAGCTCCCAGAATAAGGAGCCTGGTGTCTGGAGAGAATCTCTTCTGCCGTAGTCAAAGGTGAAGCAGATTGGGGCAGGGGTGGAGGCAGCAAGGCCAAGGGGAGTTGAGGCTGATGGTGGAGGGCAGGGGGCGTGGGCAGGCCCTGGAGGTGGTCCTGAGGCTGAACTCACCAGGGGCCAAGCCCAGGATTGGGGACGGTGGGCTCTTCACCACACACTCTGAGCATCCTGAAGCCAGAGTCCTCTGACTCAACCCTGTACACCGTTGGTGCTCAATAAATGCCAAAGACGTGACCCAATGTGTGGATTATAGTTGGTTTTGCTGATCCCCTTTGTGGATGGTAATGGACTATGAGCTGCTCTGGGACCCAGGAACGCCTCAAAGACGACGATGGTAATTGTTGTTAATAAGAAGGATCGCCATCGCTGAGCTGATCGAGCCCTCGATGTGTGCTTGGTTGACCTGATCTCCACAGCCATCCTGTGATCCGTGTACTGTTATCATCCCTCCTTTATGAGGTTCAGAGATGTTGTGCTATTTTCCAAAGTCACACAGCACCTGAATGGAGAAATCAAGACTTGAACCCAGGTTTGAGTTTTTCTGATTCCCAAACCGGACCACCCAACCCTGGGGAACACTGCCTTCAAAGATCTTTGTCCCTGGACCCCAGGCGGAAGACAGAAGAATGTGGAGCCTGTCGCTAGCTCCGGACTCACATCCGTTAATAATGCAGTCAATTGTTTATTTCAAATTACAGTGAAGGTTTCCCCCTGAACAAATCACTTACCACAACTGCAGCGAGCGTCCTGTTGGCCCTCGGAGCCCCAGGAGCTCCAATCCGAGTCTAATTACTGAGGCCGAAGCCTCTCCGGCCTGGAGAAAGGCTCCAAAGTGCACCAATGAATAGCTGCCCCCTGGGGCCTCCTCAGGTCTCAGGCTTGGCCTCTGCCTCTGAGGATGTGGGGAGAGGCCGGTCCCTGCAGCCCCCGGCTTGCACGGGCAGGTCCTCAGGGGTGCTTTCCTCTGTGATGGGCAGCTCTATTGGTGCCACCCCGGTACCCACTGGCCCTGCCTTATCTGTGTGAGCTGCGCACCCTGTGATTGGGCATGTGGAATATGCTCCATATCATAGGATCAGACCTGTGGAGTGTGATTGAAGCAGTAGGTACCATTCTATCCCCATTTTACAGATGAGGAAGCAGAGGTTCAGAGAGGTCAAGTAAATTCCCCAAGGTCACACAGCGGGAATGGATTTGGATCCAGATCCCTGTAATTCCAGAGCCTATGTGCGCATCTGCTTCTGGTCGCCTCTGTCTCTAATTCTTCCTGCATGCGCGTGGGTTGGGAGACTGTCGGCCGTGTGTCCCACCCTCTGACTCCAGGAGCCCCGGTGGGAAACCTGGCTGCTTACTTCTCTAAAAGGCACTGCGGGAACCGGGCACCGGATGGGCCGCGGCTCCCTTTGCTGGAAATCCCCTCCCTTTGATCTCCCGGGCACCCCTGGGGCTCGCGGTCCCACCTGAGCGCATTCGGCGCTGTTTTCTGATGTGACACATTGTCACGGTGCATTATGTGTCATCAGCCCTGCAAAGCGGTGACAACAGAGCCTGATGCGACGAGAAAGATGAGGGTCCCCGGGGGTCCCGGGCCTTGACAGGAGCCGGGCGGTCCCGCCCCTGCCTTCGCGCGGAGCCCCTGTGCGGCGTCTTGGCACCGCCTGCGAGGCCCGCGGCGGCTGGGCTCCGGGCAGGGCCGCTGCTCGGTGCGGATGAGCTTGATGTCCCCGAGCCTGACACCTGCCTTGTCTGAGGTCCCCAAATTAAAAGAAACTGCTTCACAGTCAAAGGCAGCCTGGGCCTGGTGGGGGGACCCAGCAGAGCTCCCGGTGCGGGGCTGACTGCTTCCCCTCATTACCGGCGCTTTAATATTTATGGGGTCGGTGCCAGAGGCTGTGGGGGGAGGCGTGCAGGCCCCTCGCTGCTGTCGGAGGGAAACGTCTGCTGCATTCGGGCCGCTTGGCCAGGCCCACGTGGCCTGACTTCAGCGCCTTCCTGAGATGTAGAAAATATCCATTTATATAGAATGAGCTATGTCCTGGGCACTGGGCGCAGACCCTGGCCGCTTGGAGGTCCTCGAGGTCCCCAAGGTGGAGTCCTGGATCCACATCAACCTGGGTTTCTTATTCAAGTTTGATTGATTCCCGGCTGTGTGCCCTGAGGCAAGTAGCCACACCTCTCTGAGCCTCAGTTCCTCTGTCTATAAAATGGTGGAGATAATATGGCTCCCTCCTGGGATTTTTGTAAAGATCCAGGGAGGTGAAATTCGCAAGGGGCTGCACCCAGCATAGAACTGTGTTTAGTAAGTAGGAGTCACGTGGGGTGGCCCAATAGGGGCCCCACACTTCACCCTGCCGTGGGATAATGCAGCAACAGGGTCCTCACCAGATGCTGGCAACTTGATCTTGAGCTTTCCAGCCTCCAGAACTGCAAGGAATAAAATTATTTTTTCTTTATCAAATTTCCAGTCCGTGTTATTCAATTATAGCAACAAGAAACCATTTCTATGAATCTATGGACATAGACTTGGTTGGATTGAATTTGCTGTATCAGCTAGTTATGGTCTTAACAATGCCACGTAACAAAGCGGCCCTAAACTTGGTGGCTTTTAACAGTTGCTATTTATTCTCATGATTTATGGGGGCCTGGCTGGTGACTCTGCTGACCTTGGCTGGAGTCGCCCAGGCAGCTGGTGCTGGGCTCAGCTAGACTGGACTCCCTCCATGTGGCTCCCTCCTTCTGGGGCCGCTCTGGCCCTATTCTTTTCTGACCCAGACAGTGGCTGAGCTGGGCAGGGTTATTGCTTCTGAACAACCATCGAGTCTATTCTTCTCCCTTGAATTCCCATGGGAGAGACGTGATGAGCCCCGTTTCCCTGACAGGGAACAGGGATTCAGAAACAGGAAGTTACTCTTGGAGCAGCTGAGATCTGGACACGTCAGAGACCAGATTCTTCTCAGTTGACGGGTATTCTGAGCCACCTTCCCTTCCAATAACCAGTACCATTTTATTAAACCCCTGCTGTATGCCAATGGATTTGCATGAACTCAACAGCCTTTGGATGTAGATATTCATATGGCCCATTTTACAGATGGAGAGACCGAGGTTCTGAGGATATGTAACTGGGGATATGACGGACTCAAATGGGAATGTGGGCATCGCCAACCCCGGCACCGTGGCTTTGTTCCCGAGGTTCCCTTGCCTGGTCAGCTCTCTCTCTCTCTCTCTCTCTCTCTCTCTCTCTATCTCTCTCTGTCTTTCTGGAACCACATGACACAGTCACCAAACTAACAGACCTTTGATAATTGATAACAATGACGACCCTGTGACTAAGTTGGCTCTGTCCACGTTTGGAAGATGGGGAAACTGAGAGGCAGTTTCTCGCTGGGTCACAGAGCCCAGAGGTGGTTTTACGGAAAGCCTGGAACCAGCACCTGGCCCTGGACCCCCAGGCTGGCTGTCCCCAGACGCCTGCCTTTGTGTCTCTGCCAGGCTGAGGTACTAGGACGAACCTGTGCTGTGTGTGGGCTGAGGACTTGGCCACCATCTCTGATCTCCCTCTCTCCCCTTCCCGATCGGCCTGGTCTCTGTCTCCTTAATGGGTACCCGGCAGCCCTGCAGCATCTGCACCCACTAGGGCCACCCTTATCCCTTCTGTTAATGTGTGGTGGCCGTCCCACTGCTTGGGTCTCTTGGAGTCAAGGGGAGGTCACCTGAGGAGCTAAAGCGGGTGCAGGGCGAGGACGGCATCTTGGTGGTCCCTCGACCTCGGTTCCCCCATTTGTGAAATGGGCAGTCCTGCGTCCTGGGAGGGCAGCGGCCAGCCTTGGTGTGCCTGCGCCCGCTCTCGCAGCATCTGGGTGAAGAGTAAGTGCACTCAGTAAATGCCAGCTATTGTCATTGTCACCGAGCACCATGATGTATTTTTTTTTCACTCTGAGAGGGGAAAAAATGCTAGAAATGATGGCAGCCAGCCGCTTGGGCTTCTGAGCTATCCTTCTGCAGACAAGGAGGAAATTATCCCATCACAGATCCCCGAGTGCAGAGAGCAGGGGAGAGAGGGGACTCCCAGGGACAGGGGCCGCGTTCAGCCCACGCGCCTGCTTCTGCAGACTGAGAGGGGCCCAAGGTGCCCAGGGCCACCCAGCCAGCTGGCGGGGGCGGAGGCCACTCGAGGGCTGCGGGCTCTTCCTCGCAGTCCCCTTTGGGTACAGCAGGGCTCGGGGACGTCCCAGGGAACGGCAGCCGGCTCTCCCTGCGGGAGCTGCCTGCCAAAGCAATTCCCAGTGAAGTCCCCGGGGGTTTGTGTCAAGGACAAAATAGTGTGTCCCGTGGGTAAATATAGTTAACACAGCTGCAAAACAGAATTTATTTCCTGTTTGAGATATCATTTTTAAAGTATGGTATAGGGAGAGCTTTAAAAATGAAATTATAGCCGGCAATAAAAAAACCTCACAGGCACTGTATTCAAATTATGCTACATAATAGGCCAAGTTCATAAATAAACATCTCCTGTTAACCCTCTGCTGGGCCCTGTGGGCCGGCCGGCCGGGACCCGATGGAGGGGGGAAAGAGACTGTTTTCCTAGTGGCCCCCTGGGCTGCTCCTCCGACCTCTTCCAACCCGTGTGACACTCGGGATCATTCTTGCTGACACCAGGGGTTTGCAGAAATGACACACCCCTCCACGCTGGGGACTCTAGGGTCGGGATTAGGCAGGTCCTCCCCCAGCTCCCTGAAGCTTCCCAAGCTCTGTTCTGTGGGTGAGGTGGCTTCCTGCAGGAGGCCTCCCGACCCCCACCCTAGGGACCGACCCCTTAGGGTTCCCAGGACACTCCACGCTCCTCTTCATGGGAGTCACTTGTCCACTGTCCACACCTCAGGTCAGATGTCACCTCCCCAGAGCAGCTGACCTCCTTGCCTTGGATCACAGTGACCTTCCTGGGTTACTTTGTTATCCTCCAGTCCTGTCCCCAGGTGTCCCTTGCTGAAGTCCTGCACTGAAATCACCTGGTTTGGGATGCGCTGGGTCTGGGCCACTGTGGGTCCTGCACAGCCCTGGCCCTGAGTGACCACCTAGGTAACAGCCCCAGGTGCGGTCAGAACAGGAGTGTCCTGTGGCCACCACCCCTCCCTCCTTCACGCCTCCTGCGTGGCATCTGAGTCCCCCTCCCAGGGAGGCAAGCGACCACCCACCTCCTCTGGGCTCTGCTGATGACCTCGCAGGTCAAATGTGAAATGAGGCTGTGATGTCCTAGGAGACAGCCACAGCCCAGCCCGCAGAGCCAGGTTCCCTCCCGGATAGCCTGTCCCCTGGCCTGGGTTGTCACAGTCCCTGCTGCGAAGACGCCCCGGGAACCTGGATTCACCATGTGGCGAAGCCAGAAAGGAGGCTTCCGGAGCCCCTTTCAGCCTGCCGAGGCCTCTCTAGCCTCCAGTGGCTCAGCTGGGCCCGTGTGGCCTGTGACCCTCTTCCCAAGCTCCCTGGCACCTTGGCTCATTTAAGGGCATTTGATTTAATTTTAAAATGATTTTTAAAACAGGCTGGGCTGCCGCAGAAGCCCGGCCCCTGGTGGGTCTTCACCTCTGGTGGCTGGAGCGGGGCTTCTGGCAGCAGAGGTCCCTGGGGCCGTGCGGAGGGTGCTCTTTGCCCTTGGGCACAGTGACCGGGATCCTCTCCAGAGGCCCTGCACGCGCTGCCCAGAGGAGAAGAGAAGGCGCTGGAATCCAGGCCGAGCAGGAGATTGATGGCAAGCTCTCGTCTCAGACAAAGGGATGGGTGACGGGAACGCTCACACAGGAATGCACACACACACACACACACACGCACACACAGTCCTCTTCCTTACCCCCCCCCCCCCCCGGCAGGGCTCTGGGCTTCCTCCTGGACAACTGTATACCACAACAGTTTTTAATTATTTTCTGCTCCGATTTTGAAACCTCACTCACATGTGCGTGATCACTGTCGTCCTCTTTGACTCCCACTCCTGTGTCAATCAATGACTTCCAATTTTGTTTTTTGTTTTTGTTTTTTTGGACCAGGGATTGGACCCGGGGGCGCTTAATCACTGAGGCCTTTTTTGTGTTTTATTTAGAGACAGGGTCTCGCTAAGTTGCTTTGGGCCTCACTAAGTTGCTGAGGCTGGCCTCCAACGTATGATCCTCCTGCCTCAGCCTCTTGAGTTGCTGGGATTACAGGCATGAGCCACCGTGCCCTGCTGACTTCCAGTTTTAGGAAATCTCATGCCTACCACATGGTCCATCTGAGGACAGACACATGGTACTGAGCCACGTGGACCTGACTCAGTTTTCAGGAAGCGGCATCCACCCAGGAGGAGAGACAGGTCCAAGGGGGAGGTTCCCTTGGGTAAGCATGGGGAACAGAGGATGGGCAGAGAACCCCAGGAGTCTCGGGGGGAAGTCCCTCTCACACAATAGCATGCCATTGACCAGGATGGGGACCTTAAGCAAAAACATAGAGGGAGCTGTAAAAGCAGCCTGGTGTATCCAGAGAAGTCTAGGTTCGTCCCCCTCCTGTTGGACAGATGGCAAACTTCCCCAGATTGGGGTCTTCCCCCAGGCCACAGAGCTCAGGTCCAAGTCCCAGCCTCCTTTGCAGCTAGAACGGCCATGAAAGCAAATTCTAAAAGTGGATTCCCACCATAGTGGAGCCATCGTTGCACACATGGGGTCTGTTTGTTACGTCAGCAGATGTTCCCTGAACCACGCTCCCAACCTTCCTGCCGCCTGCGTCTGTAGATGACGCACTTTGATACCTCGACAGCAGAGCTGAGTCCTTGCAACACAGACCGTGTGGCTCGCAAAGCCTAAGGTATTTATTACGTGGCCCTTTGCAGAAAGCACCAGGGACTCCCGCCTCATCTGACAGAATAAGCATTGGTGAGGCCAGAACAAGTCTAGGCTTTCTCCTGATCTCCAACATGAGCTGCTTTGAGCAGATCGGTCTCCTGTGCTCTGGCGCCCTGCTCGGGCAGCTCTGGTTCCCCCAACCCCTCCGGCCCCACGACTTTCTTGGGTGACATGGTCTTTGTGACTCAGACCCAGAGACTGTCGTAGCAGTCATTGGTGATCGTTCCTCAACCACGTTGACTCTTAGCTCCCATCTTCTGAATCATCTGGTCGGAGTGCCCAACTGTCCAGATGTGAATAGCGATACCTAGAGAGGAGGGAGTGACTTTCCATAACCCCTGTGGCTACCAGTGATTGAGAATTCCCACCAAGAAACTTGGCAGGCAAATAAACCACTTCCTGGAAAAAGAAAAACAGGAAACGGTGGTCTGCGTGCTGCCATGGACTGAGCACACTTTCAGTTTTTCCAGGAAACCTCTTAGGGGTACACTGCTGTGAGCAGCATCGGCCCATTTCACAGGGGGTAAACTGGGGCACAGAGGGGAGCGGACCTGCCCAGGTCCACTCAGATGCAGTCAGAGACTGAACACAGTTCCCACTTCCTGTCTTCACCTGGGGCGCCATATTGGATTTCTCATCTTTGCCCAGTTGGAGCCTCGAAACTTCCCCTAGCCAACTCCGATGGCAGGGGTCGACTCAGGCGTGCAGGTGGCCTCTTATTTATTTATTTTATCCCTCCTTTCCCATCCCATCTCGCTCTGATCTCAAAGCCCAGAACGGTCCATCAATTTTGTTTGCATTTTCCACATAAGACATTGTCATTTCATTAGCTGAAGTGAGGGACTCTTCAGACTAGGCTGAGCTTCAATAATTCTCTTTAAAGTTACGGAGAAATGTATGCTTAATTATATTTGCATATGAAAAATAGGGTCTAATTAGTTTGATTGATTATTATTTTAACCCTAATGGCATTCCGAGTATCTGTCTCAACTAATAGCAACTGTATCACTAATAAATCATTGAATTTTTATGGCATGGTCTATTGAGCTGGCTTATGAAATATATTTTATTAATATCCTGGAATGTATTGAAACTGATACCAGTCAAACAACTGCTCATTTATTAAACTGTTTAAATGTCAGTTTTATACAAGAGTAATAATACAGGAAATATGTGCTTCGCAGAGACATCCGTAGGCCACGGGTACTCAAAATATTAGTTATCTTGGAAAAATATATTAGGGAAATAAAAGTCCAATTATGTCATTTATTGCATTAAATAAATCTATATTGACTAACATAAACGCTGCACATTAGCAGATGGACTTTCTTCCAAACTTTTTAATTCTCTGGGATTGATCTCCAGGGGACGGAGGAGACACAGAGCCTGGGGGTCCTGGGCAGCTGGGGTTTTGGGGACAGAGGAATCGCTGGAAACCCTGGTGCTTGGTCTGCCTCAGGACGGGCCGAGGCTGCCCCTGCTCAGAAGGCCTCAGGATGCACCTTCTGGCTTCTCCACTGGGCCATCTCCAAGGGCTGGAGCTCTGGGCAGCGCTCTCCCCAGGAGCACCAGTGACGGTCTTCATTAGTTTCTCTCCAAGGTCCTGACGAGGTGCATGCTGGGTGTGGTGCCATAGAGACACCGTGGCGCTCTCATGCAGGTTACATTCTAGTGGGAGAGAAAATAGACCAAAGACACTGGAGTCCATCTTGGACAGTGATGAATGCTACGAAGGGAGTCAAGAGGCGGCTGGGATGGGAGTGCCATTGAGCAGGATTCCTCTGCTCGGGAAAGGTGGGCTGGTGGCGGTAACCAGATGGCTGAGTGGGAATAGCAAGTGCAAAGGCACTGAGGTCTGAGCAAGCTCAGCTGATGGTGGGATAGGGTGAGGGCAGGAGGGCAGGAGCAGAGTGGTGGGAGAGGCAGGTGAGCACCAGGTCACTGAGAGCCTGGCAGACCAAGGAGGGGAGTTTTCGGTTAATTCTAGGTGTGATGGGAGGCCAAGGAGGGTTGGGCTCAGGAGGAGAGCTGGTCCCATTTCTGGTTTTCTGAGGTCACTTGAGTGCTGGGAGGGGAATGCATAGCCATGGGGAACCAGGGCAGAGGCAGGTGTTGTCCTTAGTGGTGGGGACAGAGGAAATGCCATATTTTGGGGTGCTGTAGAAGTCAAGTTGACAGCATAGACTGATGGGTTGGATCCTGGGAGACAGGGAGGGAGGAGCTAAGGACATTCCCAGGGTTTGGTCTGAGTTTCTGGGTGGGATGTCGATTTTGGTGCTAGAAAGAGGCAAGTGGGACGGTTCCGAGCTTGAGCAGTAGCATCTTGCTGTGCAAACTTGAGTAATTCACATAACCTCTCTGATCCTTGACTTTCCTACCTGTAATTGGATGCAGTAAGGATGTCTTCTTCATGGGATGTGATGAGGATTTAGTGGGATCTCATGTGAGGTGCTCAGCACAGTGCCTGACAGTGAAGCCCTAAATACCTACTTGCTCTAATATCAATGCAAAGACTATGGATGCCCACTGATGGCCTGGGAGGTGGCCACAGTGGTGTTGAGGGGATTGGCTTAGGAATCAGGAAGGCCTGGTTCAAATCCCAGCTCTCTGCTGATCCTGTATCTCCAGTGCCAAGTTGGTTTATGGATTTGAGAAAGGTAAGTGTCAAGCTCCAGGCTCAGAGCCTGGCCCTCCTCCAGTCCTGGGATGACGGAGTTATGACCCCCATTTTAATTCACACACCCAAATCCTGGGCAATTGCATCTCCCACAGAAGCTGGGGGACCTGCCAAGCTGGTGGTCACGGAGGGGAGTGGAGTCTGGGGGCTCTTCCCAGGGCCTCTCGCACTCCGCTGTGTGACCTTGGGTGAGCCCCTTACCCTCTCTGGCTCCTGTTGCCTCTTGTGTGAAATGAGGAGGTTGGTCTGGTTAATCTCTAAGGTCTTTTTCAGAGCCTTTAAAAAAATCGATGATGATAAAGGTCAGTGATTAGCGAGGAGCCATCTGCCCCAGGCAAGGACCAGACCCTCCCCAACCTGTCGGGAATGAAACAATAAGCAGACGGCTCTGCAAATTGCCATCTCGGAGGGCTTAAAAACCAAGATCTGCTTTTGTATCAGCCTTGATTGAAATTCTTATGCTATGGCGGCCGTCCCGCCATCAATGCCTTAATTAGAAATTAGGACAGTCACATTGGCATAAATTAAATCAGACTAAAGATGATTAACAAAGTAATGCAAGAAATCATTAAATTAAACCATTGTGCCGGGTTCTCTGCTGATCTATCACAAATTTGGGCTGCTAATGAGGTCTTAATTAGTAAGTTAGGTCGAAATAATTCATGTCATTCACCGCAAAGACAGCCAGCGCGCTCTCCCTCTCCCTCTCTCTTCCTCTCTCTCTCTCTCTCTCCCTCTCTCTCTCCCTCTCCTTTTGCACCAGCTCAGATGCAGACCGATCAAGGGCTGTGGATGGAGTGGGTGGACGTGGCCGATGAGTGACGGCTCTCCTCACTCACTGAGCCCTGCCCCAACTAGTGCGTTTGTCCGGAGGCCCACGATGACGTCACGCAAACAGCCCGCAACCTTAAAATGACACAACGGCAGGAAGAAAAGAAACAGCTCTGAATTTATCCCCTGGAGACACAGGTGGGTCATCCCAGAGAGATGTCACAGAGTACCTTTGGGTCCCTGGTGTCCCAAGCAAGTATCCGTCTTCTTTCTATGGTTCTGTGAGATTTTCCCTTTGTCTGGAACAAGCACCGTATTCAGGAAAGTAGAAGATGTGAGTGTGTTTCCCATATTGCTGAGGAGGAAGTGGAGGCTCAGAGAGGTGAAGTGATTCCCCCAAGGTCACACAGCCAGGAAGAAGCAGAGCCAGATTCTGACTCGGATTTTAGAGTGTAAATTCTTCACTTCTGGGCTTTTATGCCTCAACAAATTCAGGCCACGTGGCCGGGTGGCAGGATGGGTAGGAATTTGGAGAAGTGGTGACTGGGGACGTGCAACAGCCAGAGATGGACACGCAGACTTAGAATTGTTTTAGAGCTGGACAAGTCTGTGGGGTGGCCAATGGCTTTGGAGTCAGGCCAGCCTCGCGTTGACATCAGGCTGTGCAAACTGATGTGGCCTGAAGCCATCAGCCTCCCCTTTCTGAGCCCGTTTGCTCATCTGTCCTGTGGGAATGTTTCATACCTAGCTGTGGGATCTGAAGAGTTCAATGAGATCATGTGAGAACTATGCCTTGCACACAGTAGGTGTTTAATAAGTGCTTCCCTCCCCTCCCCTTGTCATGGTTGCCTGGTGATTCAGTGCCTGCTGCGTAATGAAACTCCTGAACTCAATGTCTTCAATAAATGACAACTTATTGAACTCTGGACTCGGGGCTGAAGGCTCTGTGGGTTTGGCGGCTCCAGAGCTGGCTGTCTCCACTGGCTGTGGGCTGTGTTAGGAGTGGCGGCCTCAAGCCCCCGTCACCCAGCAGGCCGGCTCGGGCTGGCGCTCCCAGCGGTGGAAGAGTCCCCAGCACAGCCACGAGGGTGGCCTGGAGCCAGCACACGCCAAGCTTCTATTTCAGTCACTCCCGCCAGTGTCATTGGTGGTCAGAGCTGGGACCACGCCCCCTCCCCCCTTGGGGTCCTGTCCCCTCCTGGAACCTGTGTGTATGATCCCTTTTACAGCAAAGGGGCCTTACGGTGACAAGTAGGCTGAGGTCTGGAGTCGGGAGGTTCCAGGATTACGGGGTGCAGCCAGGATGCCGCTGAGGGTCCTTCTCAGAAGCTGGCAAGGGGTGGCACAGGAGAGGAGAGGCCACGCCATGACCGGCTCAGAGAGGAGCCCCGCGGGTCTGGAGGTGGAGGCCAAGCTGAGGAACTCAGGGGACCTCAGCTGGGCCCACTGGAGGGAGCTGCCCTGCTGGTGCCTTGGCCTTGGCCCGGAAGCCTCAGTTTGCACTTCTGACGCTAGAGACGAGATTGAACGTGTGTTGTGAAGCCAGTACGTTGGTGAGCACTTGTGACAGGAACTATGGGAAATATGGGCACAGCAAGACCCACGTCAGGAAGTCACGAGGCAGAGAGGGGCTTGGGGAGGATGGGGAGGGAGTCTGCGCATATTTTGTAGACTATCACATCCGTGATCACTTCATCCCCGTGATTGAAAAATTCTGGGCCTGGTGGAGCATGCCTGTGATCTCAGCGCCTCCGGAGGCTGAGGCAGGAGAATTGCAATTTGGAGGCCAGCCCCAGAAACTTAGCGAGATCCTAAGCAACTCAGCAACCTGTCTCAAAATAAAAAAAATTAAAAAGGGCTGGGGATGTGGCTCCGTGGTTAAGGGCCCCTGGGTTCTATCCCTAGTACTACCACAACGAACAAATTAAACAAATAATGCTGATGCTAAGGTGTGTTTAGTAAGCACTTACTAGGAGCCAGGGAGGGCCAAGGGCTCGCACAGCTTATGTGCTTTCTTTTTTATTAAGGAAAATGTCACAATATAAAACGTGCCATTTGAACCATTCTTAAGTGGCCTTAAGCATGTTGACCATGTTGGTCGATGTCAAGACTGTCCATTTCCAGAGTTTTTCATGGCCCCAAATAGAAACTCCAAACCCGCTGCACCATGGCTGTGCGGCTTCTGGTGACTTCTATTCTACTTGCTGTCTCTGGATCGGCCTGCTGTGGATGCTCCATAGGGGCAAAATGAGGAGGTCTTAGTGCATTTGTGTCTGGCTTTTATCCCCTAGTGCAATGCCTTCAAGGTAGCAGGCATCACAGCAGCCCCCAGAGACAACTGAGGCTCCAACAGGTGCAGTGCTCTGTCCACGCTGGGAGTCCCTCCGCCCTCCAGGTTGGGCGTGCTGATGGCTGTTCCCTCCTCCCTCCTGTCTCCCATGGTATGTGCGGGCCTCCCAGGCCTCCGTACCCACAGTCCAACCACAGCTCGATAAAGCTTCCCTCCCCCACTGAGCCTTCTATTTATTCCCACAGCCCAGCTGGCTCCCCACCCAGCGGGGCCGAAACAATCACTTTTTCATTGATTCTGCTTCAATTAATTAAAAAATCTATCTGACCACTCCACAGCTTGATAGACTTTGAGGATTCAGAATAAATGAGCCCTGGAATAACGGGGGGGGGGGGGGAGCGGGGTCGAGGGGGGGGGGGGGGGGGGGGGGGGGGGGGGGGGGTGCACTGGGGGAGCCCCGTGGGGGGGTTCGGATCTGTTTGGCTGTTTGCACACACTTGCAGGAGGCCTGGGGAACCCCACAGACACCCCGAGGAGGTGCAGGGACCCCAGGCCTGAGGTATCGCTGTTCATAGTCTGAGTCACATCACAGATGCTTAGTGGGCGGCAGACAATTCACATACTTTTTTCTGGCTCACAAGCCAGAGGAAGAAACTGAGGCTCAGAGAGGTTGGTGGCTTGTCTGAGGCCACACAACAAGACTTTGTCTGCTTCTTAATCTTTTCATGCCTGGTTTTGGGGGTGCATTTTCTGACTTGCCCAGTATGGGGCTGTGAGGGAAGGACAGACGGGACTCTGTGCTTTGAAGAGAATCCAGGGAATTTTCCCCTGCGACAGAGGACTTGGCTGTAGAACTTTTGCCATGCTATTTAGGGCCGGGAGATCCCTTACCAGGTCACTTGCCTTGATGACATTCAGACTGTCTTTTTTTTACCTGCAAAATCCAATGTGGAAGTGAGACTTTATGTAGATTTGTTAAAGGAACAAGGACAATAACAAGCAAATCAATGAACACACGAAGCTGCTGGTTGAAAGACAGAAGGGAAACTTACTGACGATAAGGTGCCCGGGGGTCGGGGTGAACTCCCATGCTAGAGCCCGTGGGGAGTTTCATACCATATAAGCCCTGGCTTGAAATCCATCACGGGGGGAACACGCACACCACGCCCCTGGCCAGCGCTATCACGAGCGGCTCTGGCCTCCAGAGCTGCTGTACCCTGTGCCACCTCAGCTGAGAGCCACCGGATCCTGGGGGGGAACTTGTTCAGACTGCCAGATGCTCCGCTGGGTCTGCGTTATAAACGCCTTCGAATTTGACCTGCAGGGAGGGGAGGACCATGCCCTGCCTC